>JAIPRK010001347.1:0-73231 GCA_025469195.1 Chaitophorus viminalis | reverse complement strand
ATATTATTATATACACATTTTAGACAAACATATTAACTTCGTTCAGAATCGTTATTCGTATACAATGATATCTATCATTGCATTCAAATTTAACAAATCCATTGTAATAATGACCTATCCTATAAACAAGGTACACTCCAACCCCAACTGTACAGCAAAGCGAGGCCCACCCGTTCTTTTTTACGTTGTATTTATGATGTATACAACTCATAACGGTTCAAGGTTTTAATGATTTGAACAAATTAAAAACAATTAATTTGTATTGTGAAAAACACTGAAATATTCGAGTGACTTTATATTCGTATTTATCAATAGATTTATGAAAAGGGGATATTACATTATATATTTACTGAATAATACCTATATACGTATTCAATAAATATAAGTAAACTATCAATCAAAGAGGCTTGGAATAATATCAAAAGACATTTGATTTAAAAGAGAACAGTTTAGGACTTAAAGGATTTAGGCTAATCAAAAGCGTTTTGCAACAATATCGATTAATAAAAAATTAACCATTACTTTAGCAATAAAAAGTTATGGGGCGCAATCCTGTTAAAAACTTTCAGACATGGTTCATAAATATTTTTGACGGAACTTGCACCATTTATAGCTGGTAAATTATTCCTGACAAAAATATTCCACACGCACGAGATCCACGCTGTTATTTGACATTTATACTTAAAATTGCTTAATCAGGCAGAGTCTGGTTAATTTTTTATTTTTTAAAATCTTTAGGAATTTTCTGTTGAAACTTTTAAGGGTATGTACTAAGGATTTTAATCCTGGGCAAATCGATAAGTTTTTATATTTACAATTTGTTTAGTTCAACTATTTTGTGAAATTTTAGCCGAGAAAATAAAAAAAGTGGACAAGTCGATCTAAAGTAGACTTAATGACGAATTTAAATCAGCTTTTAAAATTCTTGTCGCATGAATTGTACGATCGGTACGTTGGGAATAGAAAACGTCTAGAATTCCTATGTTGCGCGTGTGATAGACAAAAACAGAAAATCACTGCTCACAATCCCCTTAAAGTCATAAACTCGTTGAAACTAAACGCATATATGTGTATGTGAGTGTGTAATTCGTTGGCATGCGCATAAAATGTGTATATAATAATTTTTATTATATAGTTGCGCAGTACTAAGGCGTAGTGCAGTACTAAAACCTACACAATATAATAACACGAACTTACGACAGTTTTACGTCGGGTTATTATTATTATAGTTGTTTTTTTTTTCTTTTCAAAAAACGTATTGTTAAGGGGATTGTAAGCCATGATTTTCTGTCTCTGTCAATCACATGTAAAACAAGAATTTGGACGTTTTATATTTCCAACGTACCGATCGATCAATTAATGCGATAAGAATTTTGAAAACTTATTTAAATTCGTAGTTAAGTTTACTTTAGATCGACTTTCCCACTTTTTTTATTTTGTCACCCAAAATTTCACAACATAGAATTAAACGAATTGGAAATATAAAAATGAACAAAAACTAATTTTTGGAAATGTTAAGTGCAAAATTTAAAAAAAGTAGGAAAGTCGATCTAAAGTAGAGTTAAATACGAATTTAAATCAGTTTTCAAAATTCTCATCGCATTAATTAACCAATCGGTGCGTTGGAAATATAAAACATCTAAATTCCTATGTTGCGCGTGTGATAGACAGAGACAAAAGATCATGGATTTACAATCCTCTTAAATCTATTTAATACTTTACAATATGTTTCGGTTGGTTTTTAATCATATGTTTACATAAGTACCTAATATTATTAATTGTTTCTTATTAATTTTCTTCGGCACACAAATCGTTTATTATATTACAATAATGTACACTATACACATTGTAATATTGTTAGGACATCTTATATTAGGACGTCTCATGTTAAAATTATAATAGAGTGGATCGTTTGAAAATCTAAAGTTGGTTTTTACTTAGATTATTTAATTATTTAATTTTTGGAGAATTATCACAAAAAAAAAATTAAGTATTTTTCACTTAATTATTGAAACATAAGTATAAAAAAAACTCGATTTAAAAACAAGAAACCGATGCAGTAGTATGATACATATTTAAATATATCCGAATAAACGTTTTCGAACAACGAATTGTCAATGTAGTGCCACTATAGCATTCAGAAGACATTATTCGGTCTATTATCCAGTAGAGATCGTATAACATATGACATGTTAAAATACATATATGTACAGGCATTTATGCTGAATTAAAAAGAAAAAAAAACCTGTTTTGATACTTTCTCTTTGTAAGATTTTCCATGGCACACGATAGCGTGCATGCAGTTTTGTGGAAACCATTAATGATATGTACTTAACGGAACTTGACATGAGAGTCAAATCATTAGAGAACGTTATAATCCCTAAAAATACTTTTATAGTTAAAAACTATTGTTGCTATAATTTAACTCTCATTGTGTTACACTGCAAAATCTTGTGATCCTTTTTCTCGCAAAGTATGTAAATATAACATAATAATTACTAATAAACATTGAAACGACTATGATGTGTAAACTGTAAACTTAATGAACTATACTGTATAATAATTACGTACAGTTGAAGGTCATTTTCACTATAGTTATTATAAATTATAATAAGATTTTTTATAGAAGTTTTAAATTTGTACCTATATAAACCTGTTATAGCTAAATTTATAAACATAATGATATTATAGTATTAACGTTATGATTACTACGAAACGAAAATTGTTTCTAAATCCTACAGTTCGCTTTGTAATTTAAATTGTATTACATTTTGTTATGATTTGCATCACGAGAACTATTTAGACTTAGTGTAAATCTTAATTGATTAAAATCACATCACTGCAGTTTGTGCAAATGTGCTGTTGAGTCTAATTATTTGTTAATTTATGTATAAAAAACAAGTATTGTATTGTATGCTTTGATAAGAGAACTATGTACATTCATTATACGAACAATACACAATATAATATACGGTAATATTATGCATATTAAAATACTAATTTAATTTTAATCACTGTTAGCAGACGTTGCTCGGGTTCGCGAGAAAAATAAAGATAACTATACAATAAGTATAATGGTCATCAGGTATTTAATAAAGAATGAAATACATAGATGGGTTACAATTTCAATGTTATAAATTATAAGATTTATAATAATAGTCTGAGTAATCACCCAAGTTTCAAATTAGAACGTCACATAAAGTGCATTTATTTTTAAAACCAGTCATGGTTTCAGAAATAAGATGACCGAGATTGTCCTGTCTGGTTTGAGAGGACAACTCACCAAAATTGTGCCCTGAGAGGCCTTAGATGATTTTGTACTTCTGTCAGTACGGGAAAATATCTCTTCAAACACGTCCTGTTTTTGTTTAAGAGGTACAGAAATCGTTACGAAGCATGATGTTTGAAATTTTGAATTCAGTGTAAATCTTTTCCAAGAAATTATTAGTAGGAAATTATTAATCCATGAAATTTTAAGAAAACGCCCATTCGTAAAAAAATTAATATTTTTACTTTAATACTTCTTTCGTCGTTTTCTATGTCAAAGAACTTAATTGGAAAAAAAACATTTGCAATTTATAATGTAAGTTCCATGATACAAATGTATAAAAAAAACCACAAATAGAGCAATCGTAGTACAAACAAACATCGCACATATTTATGTATATTATAATGTCTGTATAATATTATAATCTCTATACATAAAGGAAAGTGTAATTTAGCAATATTCAAAACAGACCCGAACCTATTTAAGTTGTCGAATTGAAATATTGAGAATAGATTATTATTATAATGTAAAGTTTCACTAAGAAAAGATTTCTCAAAATTTTGACTTTAAAAATTTGAAATCAGCAAAAATATTTCTATATACATAAATAAATCCCTATTTCCTTTTATCACGGCATCACGCATGAACAGCTAGCTAGACCGATTTCGTTAATCCTTTTTTTTTTTGTATTCGTAATTGTTGGAAGAATATTCTTGGGAAAGAAAAAATCAAGAAAGTTGCACGAGTGTTACTAATTCAAGCTATAAAGGGTGACTGATATCTTTGTCGTTATAGCGACTCGAAACTTTTATCGGATAATGTATTATATTATTCATTATCAAAAAATAAACACAAAAATATTACCTTGGTAACCGATGATGAAAAAAATAAATAACTCAAAGTATTAGGTACCTGGCTAACCAAAAATAACAAGGCTTTAAAAAATAAAAGATGGTATTTCATTAAAAACTATGACCTTACCAATACTGCCCCATGTGAAATTAAGTATACATTAGCTACAGCCAAAATCACTTGGTCGATTCATTTGAAACTTTAATATAATAAATGTTATAGTAAATTGAATATACATTGACCATGTATTAAAGAACTATGAAACAATTTTCGAAAATATTATTTTGAAAGGTTGAAACCCAAACATTTCAAAATTGATGCAAATTATTATTACTTTATCACTACTAAGACCTACTTAAGAAATGCAATATTTCTAAATAGGCTTCATGGTCTAGCCTTATTAAATATTCACAAAAATGAAAAAATTATTTTTAAGCTTAATAAATAATTAATATACATAAAATATTTTTTAAACAATCTTATTTAAATTTTATTTAACTAGATTAAACAATATTTAATCTTGCCAGGTAATAACAGTACATACATTTTTTATACTTAAAGCCGGCAAAGTCGGTTAATTCAGCTAGCTTCACATAAAACAACGTGATAATTTTGATACTATATAATATAGAACTGCTTCAGATAATTTTGTCACGTAAATTAAAAACTAATTATTTCATATCATCACGATATTTTTTTCCATTTAGTTCGCCTAATAGCGATATTGATTAATGTATAATATAATATTATAAATATTATGTACCAAATAATATTATATACTGCGGTGTGTATCACGTATCGTTAATGACTTGATCCATTTTAATTAACTTCGTGTTACTACTATTCGCATTGCCTAGGGCTAGAGATTTCATGCTCTAAAAACCCTTAAAATATAATATACATACTTGATTGTACCCTAAAGTGTCAACATTTAAATGTAAGTGAAATCTAATAATTAATTTTTATGCTTCTAACATTCGTATTAAAACGAAATGTGTAATGTATATCTCTGTGGTAATTTTTTGGGAATTCTTAACATTTTGTGGACCTTTTTTTACCTTTTTATAATTATATCTCATTACAACGATTAAGGAAATTGATGATAATAATATAAAAATAATGACATCCATCACAAACGTTCCATCTAAATTTTCCATCGGGAACGACATACGTAGCAGGCAATATATTGGTACCTCTGAAACGTAATTAATTTTAACGTTTTGGCTTCGGACACGACAGAAATAGTAACATATAATATAATATTTGTACGATGTTACGGTATAATAGTAGGTACTTGCGAACTATAGATGGATAAAGATAATACAATGGTGAATACGCATATTATACCTTCCTTCACGATGATGGCTGAAAATGAAATAAGCAGTAGACATCTGGTGGCAGCGCTGCACGCTAATGAGGCCACTTGTCTAAACAGTATTGTGTGTGCTTGCTAAAACGATAATCGTCGCGTCGTTTTCTTATTTGAACGGTCTTATTAGAGCTAACCGCAATCGATTAAACTATCGCCACAATGATTATTATTAAATTGCACTTATAATATTATTATACGAGCCTGGGTAGTATTTCATTCGATCTAATAGTTTCAGTCAAATGCCAAGTCTAACGAATACGTATTTTGGTATTTATATACGCGTATCGTTGATCCACAGGTTTTTTTCGCACTCATTTTACGATTTATAACAAACGAGATGAAATTTAAATAATGTCTCTAAGAAAGTAAATAACTTGATGGACATTTTCTGCATGAATATAGATGACGCTGTCTAGTTTGATGAAAATATTTTTATAACTTTTTATTTATTATTTTACGTAATGTAAAATAATAGTCAGCAGTCTTAAAAGTTTTTGTTCCTTTTTGATGTATTGTGAAAGGATATATTATAAAATATGTTTAATTCCAATCAAGAGTTAAATCTACTAAAAACATTTTGTCCAGGGATTTAAATACCTATGTATATTTTGGTTATTGGAAATAGTGGTATTTTGATTCAATATTTGTCGAAAAGTCATTGAATCAACATAAATTAAGAAAGTATTTGAATACAAAACAATCATGAATATGATGTATAAGAAATATAAAAGAGAATATCGTACTTAAATCGTATTTATTTGTATATTTTATCTTACTACTTAGTATGGTAAAAAAAAAAATATATATATTTCCCCGAAACAAGCTAAAATCATTTAGTATTAAAATAATTAGCAAGTAATAAGTGTTTATTGCGAAATTGTTTTTATTATTAGTATCTATACGAATTGAATGTTTTTATACTTTTCAGATATTCAAAATCACATTTTTTTAGAATTATTTTTTAATTTTTTTCTACAATATCCAACACCTAATAATTATTATTAGTACGGCTTAAATGCTTCTTTAGAAATATCTTCCTAAGACGCTGATAAAATTTAACAAAATTGCAATCGAGTCCTATAATTAATAAAATTAATATATATGCAAATAATTTTTTTCTTATATAAATCTGTGTCATTCAAACTTATTACTTAGTAAGATAACGTAACAAGTTTTACAGACGATATTATTTGCTTTTGAATTATTGTGATGATAAAAATATTCCTATACTAGGGTCTCTGAATATTAATTATTTAAAGTAAGTACGATGTTATAATATTATAATAATTGGACTTTTGCGTTTGACAAATATTTTTCAGAAATTTCTAAAATATTTTTGGTGACCTCATAACATTTACTAGCCTTATATGAGGTCACGGCACTCAACTGTTGTTGCTCCCAACAGTCAATAGCCATTACATCAAAAACGTTAAAAATAAAAAGTAAAATATTAAACACATATGTGTATAAGAAATTGCATACTCAAAGCCGTATTCATTTTTAAGTTTTAAATTTGTTTACACAATATTAATTAATCCACTTGAAAAATACCTACTTTTACAAATATCTAATTTAATAATAGTATTTCATTTATTATTTATGTTGTATTTGAAAATCATAACGCTTGTGTACGAGATTATTAGTAACAAAAATGAAAAATGTTTTATAATATATTTAAAGATGGGTGGGTAACTCCAGGTAAGAATTATTTGTATGTTTTATTTGTTACTAAATTAAGTATAATTCTTTTTACATGTATACTTTAACTATGATAAATTACCTACACTCTCATAACTTTTAAAACGTTTGATTAAAAATTGCATTTCAAATAGACAATAGAGGGAAGCGACAAATGTTGTAGTTCCAACAATGAAATGTTTTGATTAAATTTAGCTACATATTTTAACCTATAATATTTTTGAGCGAAATTAACATAAAAAAAAAAAAAACATTTGCCAAACAATATAAAATATAATAATTGTATTTGAAATAATAATACAGTTAAGATTGTTAAAATTTAAACATTTTAAACTAGTTTTCTTTTAGTTTTTCAACCATACAAATTATAGAAAATTCAAAATACTAAGATAAAATAAGTAACATACCGCACTTTACATAACATAAAGCTGGATAGGAAATAGGGTATATTCTGATCTTTGTGTAAGTCTTTACTCACAGGAACAAAATGTATTAAACAAGCATATAAAAACCTGTAGAAATAATTCAAATAATCAATAAACATACATCCTTAATACTAACTTGATATGTAAGTGTGAAACTAGTTTAACTGTTCTCCTTATAATCTAAAATATTTCAATATTTTTAACTCAATATTTCTTTAATGTGAATATAAATATGATTTCTCCGCAGGAATTTACTTAAAAGTTAAAATTGTTTTTTTTTTCATTGTTTTCAAGTTTAAAATAACTAATCATTTCACGTAATACCTGACACTAGTATCCGGACTTCTTGAGTGTTGTTATACTATATAGAATATTGTACTAAAATAATATTTTGATTTATGAAGCATTCCAGAGATTAGCCGAAACATTTACCTTGGTTGGTGGTAAAATTAATTATAATTTCGTAAATTCAAAATTTACAGAATGCGGAATGCGGTAAGTAATTGACATTTTTTTTGTCTTGGTAGCATTAAACAGTATTATACTATTTTTTTATCATCCAATATTTCTAAGGTTAAAAATATTTATTTTTATAGTCAAAATTATTAATCTATTATTAAGTTTGCGTAGGTAGAATATAAAATCCAAGTATACATTAACATATCCTGTATACATAACTATATTTTTATGTTTGATTAATTGAACAATTAAAATAAAACAGTATCTGATGGCATATTGAAAACAGTAACATTCAAGTAGTGTACATAAATAATAAGAATTATTAACTGGAAAGAATAATTGAGTTACTGTGTAATGTGTAGGTATGATTAATTAACTTAAACTAACATTTTTATAAACGTAATTCTGGAATTTGTATAGAAAATCAATATAGTTCATGAACAATAAAATTGACTTAAGTTTTATAAAATTAAAGAAAATAGTTGGTCGTATATTTTAATAATAAATTCACGATTGTGAGTTTTTGATAATTACTTTTTGATACATGCCAAAAAGGAAAGTTATTGGTTGAAACTTACTTATTTATCTGTATTTTTAATAACCTTCTTTTTTTTCCTCCGAGTTGCCATATTGAATTAAAAGGCATATGAAAATTTAGGTGCAGATAAACCAATCAACAGTTTTATCACGGTAAAATAAAAATAAAACGATGGAATACATTCTTCGTTTCGCTCTCCGGAATCTATAATGCATAGATCCCTTTAGATATTTCGTACAGCGTTGTTTTACTATAGCGTTGTTAATGGTGTACGACGTAAACATTATTGCCACTGGTACAGAAACTTACGATTAAAACGATAAGGCATTTCGGCGTAATACAATAATAATTATAACTTATATTGCTCACCGAAATGCATACTATTATTGTACCTATTATGATACACAATGCGCATTGTACCGCGTGATAATATTAAATAGTGTTGGAACGCCTAAACGAGATTTTGACAGATGGAGTTTGTCGGTTATATAACTTATACAACCCGATTGCCGGGAAGTCATCAACATAGACGTAACTGTCTATACCTGGTTAGGTAAAACAGAAAACAAAGACACAACAGCAATTTCATGTTTTTTCTTATTTGGTGACAAATTAGAAACAGAAACATTCCGTTGACATCAAAAGAAATAAATTGGAAACATATACGAGAAAAAATATTCATGTTGTGTTTTTTTTTTTTTGAAGGGGTATTTACAGTACACCCATAAACACCTAACAAAAACATCATAATTGATGATTATTGTTATCACTTTATACCAATAATTGTCGCACCACGCCCGTTTACACCAAATAAACAAAAGTTGCCGAAAACGAGAACAAAAATAAATCCTTTGATGTTTACCGCTTTTGAGGGGACACCGAAATTTTATCTTAAACGCAAATATTCTGCCACCCTTTTAGATAAAGTCAGCAAATTGTTTCTGTTTTATTTTCGTTTTGTCGCAAATTTGTCGGGAAACAAAATGTTGCTGTTTTGTCGGTCTAGTGTAAGCTCGATGAAATTTTAAACAAAATTTCGCCCCTTACACATTACTATGGTCATTTTACGACGGTCAAAATGGGTGAGTATACTTGGGAGTGGATACCCCATGTATTATAGTCTCGTACATTTCAGTGGACCATTTCTTTTGTGACTTTCTTTCGTCGTCACTATTTTGTTATAAAAAAGGAGTTCTGTAAACAACTTCACTTGTTCAATGCATCTTTTTTTACTTTTATATAAGTACATTAAGACTAAATTAATACTAGTAATTTTACTATAACCATGATTTATAGGTCAACGATAATCCAAAATATAACCTACATTGTGGTCTGAAGTATAGACTACGGCAATAACGTTTGATTAAAACATAGAAATCATCTCAGACACTTTTTTTGAATACAACTTGCAATTTTACTTCAAAAGAGAAAGAGAAATTAATTTTACTGCATTATACTTACACGTAAATTATTAATTTATATATTATCAGTGTTTTTCGGCATTCGAATGTACTTTGATACACCTGGCATACCCTGTAGTTCCGCCTATGAATTTAACTGTGTGATCAGTGCACAAGTATTGGACGAATAGCTAAAAAATACAAGTTTTAAAATTATAACTGTTAATTAATTAATAAAGAAATAGCTGGTGTCGATTCAATTTTTTCTAACGATATCATTAAAGTACAGGTATAAAAGTACTTGCGTTGATTATTATTCGTAATATTGAATTAGATAGTTCTCATTGGATGATATTAGCATAATAATTTATTCATGATCCACTAAGTTTGTTAACAAATTCAATTAAATGTTCACGATTACGCTTATAATACAACAATATTAATAGTGCATATAATGCGTATTATATTATAATGTAGCAGAATAATATTTTCTATCATATGACCGACCAATACATACATATAAAATAAATTTTACCAGCAATATGGAAAATCCGGTATTTTGCGAAATTCCTAGGCATTAAATAAAATGTCAAAAATCATTCGGCAATATAAACATAATAAGAGTTTTATCTCGGTATTATGTATAATGCCAAACGTGGAGTAGGCAATATGATAAAAATAAACAAAATTGGGTACGATGGATAAGATGAAGTTCTGAAGTAGTTATACGCCAAAAGACAGTGTACAGTTCCAACAGACACAGAAGTGACGTGACGAACAGTCGCAAAGGAACGGACCAAAGGAACTGGTCAAGGATTTTTAAAATGTATTTGTTGGACCAAGTGCCAAAATAAACTGTACATTGAACTTTAAAACAACATTTTATGCATTTCAAAATGAAATTTTTCTACAACATGTTGTAATAAGTAGCTAGTAGTTTAATTAAAATGAATAAATAAGGTACCTAATTAAATAATATAATATATAATATTATAATAAATTGTACTTTACTTTGCATAGAAAAAAAAAATGACATTTTACATTATGCCAATAATGCTGAATATTACTAAAAGGCCTTAGTATTTTATAAAATACTTACATAATTTTATCATGTAAGTTATTATTGAAAATCATATTATCACATATTATTTACGTTGCCTGTTTAATCGGTCAGCAATAATATGCATAATATTATAATAATAACGCCTAAGCGTTTTGCGAGATACCTGAACCGTCCCGTATATCGCCACGGTATATAACTTACCTGTACACAATTAATGTATATTATTATATTATTGTACGCACGCTCTGTGCCGGATTCATAATATATTTTCGTTTGTTATCCATCGACGAGGTCGTGTTTTCTAACACGCGGGGGCATGTCGATGTCCTGTTGCGGGAACACACGGAAAAGGATCGATTGTAGAACGTGATCTGGAAATGCAATAATCCCGCGGCCAAAGAAAGTGGACGAGAAAGGAGAGGTGCGCATCGGTGATGATATTATTATGTGCGTATGTGTGTGTGTGTGTGTGTGTGTGTGTGTGTGTGTGTGTGTGTGTGTGTGTGTGTGTGTGTGTGTGTGTGTGTGTGTGTGTGTGTGTGTGTGTGTGTGTGTGTGTGTGTGTGTGTGTGTGTGTGTGTATGTGTGTGTGTGTCGTCGTCGTCGTCGATTAGGCATTCAACAGGCGATCGACACGTCTGACTCGAGGGCATTATAAGCTCGGGCCCGCGTCACCACAGCGTTCATTCATCATACCGCCCACACGGCCACCACGCAACATCATGTATCGCCTGTCCGTGTTCGTCGCCGTCACCTGTTGCGCCGCTCTATCGGCCGTGCACCGCGTGCAGGTAAGTAGTGTCCTGGCCACGTGCGTCGCAACACCTGCAGTGCACCACGTCCATTATGATCAATTTATTATAAACGTTAAAACACATGAATGATGTTTGGCCTTTGCCCGTGTTCGCCATTAGGCCACTGAGACCGTGCTCGAGTTCGGCGTCAAACTGTTCGAGGACTGCGGCGCCGATTGGTCGTGTACCAAGCCCAAAGTGCTCCGGTACCTGGGCGAGACGGCGAAAAACGACGAGCTCAAGTTGACCCGGGATCTGTCGCTGAAGCGCAGCCATGCCAGCGAAGACGAAGAAGAAGTCGCCAACTCGGTATGAGAATTTTTTTTTTTTTATATCACGTCGTTTTTGCTCCAGCGCCATAATATTCGTATTCCATTTTCCATTTTGTCATTTTTTTTTTTTTTTCGTCAAATCATTTTCATTCCGTTTCGCGCGCAGATCCCCAACGGCGGTGACTACAAGAACGCCATCAAGGAAAACTCTGCGCTCCGTATGCTGGACAGGATCGACGACTTCCTGAGCACGCACCAGCTCCAGGTGAACCTGCCCGAAGAGCTTGGTTCCACCGTTCAGCGCATTGCCGTTCCGTTGACCGAACAAGACGGCCAAGTCGCTCAACAAGGACGAAGTAAGATGCGAATCGGAAAACGTAATATTTTTTACCGTAAATATAATGCAGTGCATAAGCGCAATCTGAAGTTCATAATTGATGGGCTACATTTCTTTTTTAAACACATTATGATTTAACCCTCTAGCCTTCATAAAAAAAAAGTACCAAAACAAAACGTTTGAACTAACAATAAAATGATCTTCAATACATCTTTATAATTTGCGTTTATTCATTTTAATTATTTATACATTTAATATGAATTTGTGATATTTGTTGTATTAGAAATATAATAATCTTGATGAATTCTAAAAACAAAATGTATTTGATAAAATTTTTACCGTTATTATAAAAATATTACTTTAAATAGGTACCTGATAAAATTTTATTTTTTCGTTTTAATCGTGACATCGATTGGGGGAGTTGATTCAGATCTTGAGGGGGCTACCCACCCTTTAGTCTCTCCCAAATTGCGCTTATGTTTCCGTGGTTACTCGCGTAAACCGTATGTCGCAAAAAATATCTAATCCGAACGTGTTTTTCTGTTTTTTTTCTCTCACAGGCCGCGGTTTCGTACGCAAAATAGTCATTCCGTTCCTCCTGGGCTTGAAGTTCAAGACGACCGTCTTGATTCCCGTCGCCATCGCCATAATCGCCCTGAAAACGTGGAAGGCGTTGACATTAGGTCTGCTGTCGCTGGTCTTATCTGCTGCAATGGTCATCTACAGGTTCACCAAGCCCAAGGTAGTCGGAGTGGAAATCCTGCACTACCCGTCGCCCGTGCACGCGCATCACCACGATGGATACGCACACGCCAGAGCGTACAGCGCGCAACAGCCCGAACAATGATGGCCGATCATATAATATTATTAGGCATTTTGTAAACACCGCCGCAACCAGAGACGACGCATAAATATTGTACTATTGTAGTCTTCTGTTATATAATTTATTTAATTATTTATTTATTTATTTATTAAACGAAAAGAAAAACCATTTATTAAAATTTTTACATTTTTCTATACAATTGAGTTTTATGTTGAAATTATTTTGTTGTTATCATGCAATTACTAATCCCGAGTGAAAAACGTTTTACGATTAAATGTGTGTAAAAAATACATTTTAAATTCAATATTAAGAAAACAGAAAAATGATTAAAATTACTGATATTTATTTCTATTTTTTAAACACGAACTATAGGTAACTGTTCTTGACAAAGTGAGATCACTACAGAAATTAGTTTAAAAAGAATAATAATAGTTATAATTTAGAAATTTTTCTTACTTTTGCAACTTTTAATCAATTGTAAATCTATCACAGGTGCTGCTAAAATAAAATAATATTGAGTTCTTGAAAATTACTACTAAATTAATAGTAAGTACTCATACTGTGATCTAATTGTGTGGTTTATCAGAAATAAATTTAGATTTAATATATATTTATAAACTTAATAATCATAATAGTTAGAAATTTAATAATGGACTTTAATAATTGTTTTCATAAATTTAAAATTATGAATATTTAAAGTTAAAAAGACAATATAATACTGCAACAGACATACGTGACAACTTATTGCTGCTCTCTCAACAATATAAATTAAAATCAAAATCTTCTTCTCATCGTGTCCGGGGCTGGACTTAATAAATCCTATTTGCATTAAAATATAAATATATATATATATATTAAAATATAAAAGTACTCAATATTTTTCTTCAGCCAGTGGGTTGATATAGCGTTTTCACTGGCAAACGCCAAGTCTTCAGTTATGCATCCTGGCGGGGCAAAGGCACATTTTATTAAGTGTTCATCGGATTGCCTCTCGCCGCATTCACAAGTGTCAAGTTCACACCAGGATATAACTAATCACACCAGGATATAACTAATTTTACCAACATCGATGCTAGAATGCCTAGGCGTTCAAAATTATAATAAAACAAAGACAAAAGCGAAACGCAATTGAGTAGTGTCCAATATTCTTGTCACTTTTTTTTTTTTATTAGGAGAATTTAAAACAATTGATGTTATGAAGAAAAGAAATAGATTTATTGATTTCTATGTACAATTATCGATATACATTAATTATTGTATTAGAATAACGTAAAATGAATTTCATTTCAATATAATGTCATTTGATTTTGACAGGTTTTATAAATAGAAATTATTTGATTTGCAAATCAGTTTCAATAATCAGTTCGTGATTGTATAGTTGAAAAAATCAACTCAATCATTTTTATATTTTATGACTGTAAGGTCATGCACGCATATATTATAAGACGGATTACTAAAAATAAATATCAAACATTATGCCAATATTATGAAAACATTTAGTATGGATGTGTGAACTAAATGAATGGAGTAAAGTTATTAATGCAATTTAGAATACACCGCCCGTGACTCAACTCTCGGAGAATGAAGGAGAATGAGAGAATTACATAAAAATGTATTAAAAATGATGTGCTTATTATTTCATCAGAATGTGTATGCTCGACGTTTCGTTCGAATCGTACAAAACGTATTTATACAGTATGTACTATTTGTAGTTTGCAGCATTTGTATTTATAAATCGTTATAGACCTGTCAAGTTTTCATGGTTAAATGTGATTCATTTTATCTGGTGGACTTCCAATTAAATTAAAATCCCGTGTACCGAACAACATGTATTATTTTGATTAGATTGAAATAGAAACAAAAATCTCTCATTAAATGTTATAGTACTCATTTAAAATCTATTAATTTGGCACGAAATGCATTATTTGGAAAGCAACATTGTCGGACCCACGTTTCACTTTAGCAGCTATCGCGGAGGTGCGAAGGCCGGAAACACCGTTAAAAATAATAATTACACCACGATATCACGCAAAACCGGGAATGATATCTTAGCGCAGTTGGACACATTTCACAGCGGTACTCGGCAATAAAGGGTTTTTTCTGTGCATACTCGAAAATCAATTTTTGCGCAGTTCGTTGCGAGAAAATTGCGTGTCATCGCAAATACTGCAGTTCTACCGTCGTAGTTGTACCGTGTTTCTTTGTTGAATTTTTTATAGAGTATAAACACGATCATAATTCAAATTGTTAATAACTTCGCAGATAATTCGATGACGTAGTGTTCGGCAAAATTAATAATGCGAACGAAACGTAGGATTGAGTATAAAATATGCAATACTCGAATATCTCTATAATCAATTATAGATAATAATATAATATATTATCGACCGGTAAAGATATAATAATAAACGGTGTATCGTTCAGTTGACACTTATTGTTGATTGTGCGAAAATTGATTGCAGTTTTTTTTTTTTTAATAAAACAGCTCAGCTATGAGCTAGAACCAGATTTATTTGGGACGAAGGAAAACCATTGACTAGAAGCACAAACTGTCATAATTCATTATGGCCAAATCATCAGTAAAATACATTAAAAATAACAGATAAATTAAAGTTATTCAGAAATCTGTTCAAATATTCTAAGTTTATCATGGGTACACATTATATGATGTTTTATGTGACATCCGTGAAACCATATTATAGCTGCTAAGAAATGTATTATCGTTGTACTATTTATGAATACTAAATTAATAAGCAAATTATCAAACATCACAGTTTATAATTTATATTCAATATAATTTTAAGATTAAAAAAAAAGACTATTATTTGTCATCATAATTAGCTATGCATTATAGAGAATCGATGCAACATAAACAAGCATGAACATTTTTTGAGTTTTTGAATTAATTTACAATAATATGCATTTCAGAGTTCTAGCTTTCAGATAATATACTAAAAAAATTTAATGCACTACAAATGTATTTACTTTTGGTATTACATTTTTGGTACAATGGTATTAAACAATTTAGATAAAATCAAATGCAGTATTAATATATTTATTAAGTTCGATCTAAAGGTAATAAAGTTAAGTTTTAATGTACAATAGAAAAAAAAAAATGCAAGAAAATTGTTGAATGCAAAAATAAACTCTTACATATTTGACGTCAGGTCAATAAAAAAATAGACAAATATTTGGCAAACTACCAATGTAACCTGTTAATGAAAGTGTAATAACTGTTGAACGTCTAAATAGCATTTACCTAAGACGTATTATAACTATTATAAAACTCTAAATAAAAAAAAAATTATTTGTCTCAAATTAATATTTTAAAATCATTTTCAAACCGGCAGAATGAAGAAAACAACATTTTCTCCAAAGTCGTGAGAAAGGAAAATCAATTGTTATTCGTTTTATAGATATATCATTTTGGGTTACAGGATGAAGCTATATAATAATATAATATACTCGTAGGTATGTATGGCAATCGTGATGATATGGCGATGTCACATTTTTGCTGATCAATATTCACAACTGCACAATCGAAATTGGCCCTAACTCGTATGTTCGTCAATTAATAATTCAATTTCAGAACTTCCGTCGAACTCTTTCTATATTTTCTCTTAGAACAATCGGTAATTATTTATATACTCATGTCTCTTATAAAGCATGGACACTTATACGAAATACGATTATCTTAAAACCGTCAATATATTATTATAAACATTAATTTTTTTAAAACTAGTGTTTAACCTAGTTCATATTTTTACTTTTACGCCTATAGTTGTGCATTATGATTTATAAGTTATCATTGAGTCTTCAATAATTTATAATATATTTTTTTGACTTAATACTTATCTTGGATTAAATGTGTGTTTATAAAACATTTATATTATTAATTATTTCACATCATTTCATATTGTTGATTTTAGTTTATGAAAAAACACTACAAATTAGTATTACTCATAATTATACCTACTATAGTATTATAGTAGTACTCGTATAAATTGTAGGTAATGTTAATAATAAAACCTAGTCTTCCTATGTAAAGACCCTTAAAAATTATTAGAAAATAGTTTGTTCCGTAGAACCACATGTCTTTAACCTCAATATAAACCCAAATTTTCAATTTATTGAAAATATAATGTTTACAAAATGTTTTAAAGATATTCTCATGATAATTTGTATTACGATCACTTAAATTTACTTATTTTTAGTATAAGCGAAAGAGAAAAAACCAGCCTTGCAACAGCTGGCTTTAACAAATAACAGTAGAGTGGAGTTAATATTGTTTTTTCAGCTGGATGTGGGTTATTGTCTCTTAAGTTCAATCTAAAATTTGTTTAGAGATTCTGATTGTAATTTATATTTAAAGCATAACGTATTTTGAAATCCAATAAGTTTTTCATATTCTAGCATGGATTGGATTTTGGTTCACAAAAAAATGTTGTATACAATCAATATCATAGTAGTATCGGTAAAGTATACTGGAATAATTTATTATCTATTTATTCATACAATCTCATATGAGATGTTGGTTTCAGTTAATTTTCAGTTAGAAATCTCATCAAGAGAACAAGAATTCAGATAACCGTGATTTACACTATATATATTTTAGATTTAAATGAGTAGATCACAATGATTCAAATAAAAATTAAACTGATAATAAGTAAAATAGTGATGTTAAAAACTGATGGGCCTCGTTTACTGTACAGTTGGGGGTGGAGTGCACATCGTTTATAGGATAGGTCATTATTACAATGGATTTGTTAAATTTGAATGCAATGTTAGATATCATTGTATACGAATAACGATTCTGAACGGAGTTAATATGTTTGTCTAATATGGATATATAATAATGTAGTATTTTATATTTAAATTGAAATATAATGCAATAGTATGCAATTTCGTAAAAATTTAAATTTCAAACAGTCATAAAATTTTTCTCCTTAAGTCTGGTAGAATTTTTTATAAATATTTTTGAAGGTAAGCTTATGGAAAACCTAGTGTTAAAATTATGAACCTTAAATATAAACAGAAAAAATTTTATGAATTTTCAACTACAAAATAACTTACAAATTATCGTGATTTTAACATATTTTATACAAACTTGAACTTTATGGGCTTATAAAAAAAAATTGAGTGAAACCATCTCTGATATTTTTTAGTTACAATTAGTATTACTTGTATTTAATCCAATAATTCATTTTCAAGAGGTTTTGGACAGTCAAAAAAATTTTATAGATATTTTAAAAAAAAAAAACTTACAAAAATCAAAAATTTAAATTGTCTATAAATAAATCAAAATATGTCAAAATACTTTGAAAACTTAAGTATTTATAGATAATGCCAATATAAAAATTTGGTGAAAATTTCAAGTTGTTGCGGTTTTTGGTTTTTGAGTTAGAGTATTTAAAAAAAATGTAGTTTGTAAAAACGTGATTTTGCATAAGATTTCCCGTTTTTTCGTAATTTTTCAATCATTTTTTTCGACTTTTGCAAAAATTATTAAAAAAGTTTAATTTTTGACTCGCCTAAGTACTATCTACATTCACTTTCCTTTCAGAAAAGTTGCTGTATAAGCAAATCGAAGCATTTTTACTGCAAAAAAAGTTGTCGTCAGACACAAAAAAAAAAAAAAACACATCATTGTAAAATCAATAGATTTTATCACTCCGTTCAGAATCTAAAAAACACACATCATTGTAAAATAATTATAAAATTTAAAACTGTATAAGATTTTATACAATATTATTTAATAAAAAACTTTGAATGAAAATAAATTTTTTATACAATACGTAAGTACTTAAATTGTCATCCTGGAATATGATAAATTGTTTGGGTACTGATTTATTATTTATTTATTTACTTATTTACCTAATCAATATGATGAATATGTCATCAAAAAACATTTCATAGATACTAGTATGTAGTTTATACTTTCTATTGAAATGAAATTACGATTATATTAAGTAAGTAACACAGTGAATGAGAATAGTAGAACATACTTACATACTGATGAGGACCATAAAACATTTTGTTCTATTATATAGCCAGTACGAAAATCGCTGTATACCAACGGTGCCCCCCGAACACTGATTCAAATGAACTCAGCTTGTATTAATTACTATAATTAGGTACTTAATATGTATAAGAACATAAATAAATGCTTGTAAAAAAATATGATATATTTATATTATATACATATTATTTTGTTGAATAATTTTCATGGATTTTGATATAAAAATGATTGATTCTATTGATAATTAATAATTAATAATTATATTATTCGACCGTGCTCTATATAAATTGTTTTATTTTGTTTTTGGAATACTGCTTTAATAAAAGGTATCAAAAAAACTTTTTAAAAAAAAAAAATGTTAAAAACATTATTACATTATAACGTTGAGTACTGCATTTAAAACAAAAATTACTTTTTATAATCTACAGGTCAATAATTGTCACAATTTCAATTATGTCTATTGTTTATACCAACTTCCATCTTGTTTATTTTAAATCTGAAATTTCATAGTAGGTACAAAGTATAAAAACAAAATATCATAATCGATATAAATGTAAAAAACATTAGAACTCTAATGAAATGAGACATATTAATCTTAAACTGGCTATCAAAAACCCAATATGAAAAGATACTGGAAATGTTTCCGAACATTTGTCTTGAAATTGTAAATCATCTTTTACAAAAATATTTTACTTTTGATAGATTAAAAAATAAGAGTATCCTGCTTAAGAAACATTTTATAATTTAATAGTTTAGAGAGACTTTAATTTTGAATTGACAGCCGTTTATTGAGGTTTTATTATATTATGAGGTTTTCGTCATAACTATCTTAACATAAATGAATTATATTTTTAATCATTTACATATATTATTTCTAATAATATCTGAAAAATATCAAATAAGAAATTATAATTTTATAAATTTGTTGATTTGAGAGTAATTATATGAGTTTCTTCTACTAGAAAAGTAATTATACGTATAATTACCATCAAACATGCATCATTGTCAAATCCAAGAATATAATATATTTCTAAAAAATCAATTATAACGTTTTGAAGTTATAACGCTTTGACATTTTGAAAATAATTAAATAAAAATGTATTATTTTTCCAGTTTTAATATATAGCTGAAGTAATTTATTCAAAATATTTCTATTGTCCCCAAATCCACAAAATAATGATGATTAATTTATAAAAAAATTAATTTTGAAATTCAAAATCTTTAATTTTTAATTTTCTATCTACAGTTGCCAAAGCGAATTTTTAAAGGGTTTTCTTATTCTCCTATCAATATTATAATCAAAATATATGAAATGAAATAATATAGCTTTAAATAATATACAGATTCAACACTTAGATTCAATTAATTACATTTTTTTACTATTACTGTCATATCATAAAAAATTTTAATTGAAATTCTTCTCATTAATATATATTATTATTATTACTGTAAAAAGTTTATATACATTTTTTATATTGTTTATCACATTATATTTTATAGGGGATAGATTAAAATAATATATTGTAAATAAAAAACCATAAATTGTGTTTATCATTTAAATTTTAGTAAAAACTTTGAAATAACTCACACATGAATCACTTCATTGTGAGTATCTAATTATATATGTGGAAATAAATACCATAAATGATAAATGTATTTGTAGATATAGTACTCAAAATACTCAAACATTTTCTGTTTTGACAAACCGAATGATATTATTTCTCATATTTATTTTTATTAAAGTACGCCCCAATCATCGACGGTTTTGAATAGTGGAACATTAGATTACCCCAAAAGTGTCCTCCATAGAATGGTTTCATTGCAGTTGTCATTAATCTACCAATGTATTTATTGTCATTTTGCAAAGCTGTTATAATAGTATATACCGGAATTTCGAGTTCACGCCATATCGAGGTCATTTTTAAAATTTGTTTCGGATATTCCGAATACATATAATGATTAATGGAAACGCCGAATTGTTTAAATGTTCACAGAAAACGAGGATGATATCGAAACACGATTTATACTTTATATTATATTTGGTCAATATAGATAAAATTCGATTGAAAATCAAATCAAATTAGTTCCTTACGCTTTCTTTATCGTCGTTGACCGATGTTGACCGAGGCGTCCATTTACCTATACGCGCGTTAATGTGTGTATACGCGGGTACTTGGCAGTCGGTCGTCATACAGCAATAATAGGATATTCAACAGTCGTGACAGTGACCTATCAATTTCACTGGCACACACACACACACAGATATCGTGCGATTAATATTCAATCGCGCGCCGGTATAGCCGTTGGAAACGTGATTAAACGAAGATTTTCTATGACACTATAGTCCCCCCTGCCAAACACCCCGTATACGACGTAATGCAGCCCACCGGGGAGCACCTATAAAACCCAAAGACGTCGTCGACCAGGCATCAAACACATCACAGCAGTCCATCGTATCACACACACACACACACACATTCGTACACCTGTAGCATCACGATGGCTCGTTTTTTGTGTTTGTTCCTGACAGTCACCGTGATGGCAGCCGCGGCGCTCAGCTCTCCGGTGGACAACAACGACGACAAGCAACAGGTAAACACCGCTGTCACGTACGCATAAACGTCCGGGGCAGACATTAATCGTATTGTTTTCTCGCCGTGATTTCATGTGACCCACCGAAGGACGCGGCCAACAACGAGCTAGGCATCACGGAACAACTCCAAGAGCTCATAGAAAAACGTGACGTGTCCGTGGAATTCGGCGGCGCCACCGTGACCGTGTCTCCCAGGAACTTGGAGGAGAACGAATTGGGCCTGACGTTGAAGTTGCCCAGCTCCGCCGAACCCAGAAGTAAGTTTACCGCCTTATTGCGAACTATATCCACCCGGCCGCAGAGCGTTTCACACGTCTTAATCGCGGAAGGATGATCCAAGACAATATTATTGTAATATTGTAAGCTTATCGTTTTCAATCGTTTTGAATATATCGTGTTTCACCGTCCCCGGTAGCTTTTTGTGTCTTATTGTCTATCACGCCGGGTCTTCGTGTACCCCGTGTACATGGCAGCCAGGTGTCTTCGGCAACCCGGTACGACCTTCACCGTTTGCTCTGTTCCAGGCAAACGCCATAAGCTGAAGAAGATCTTGATGCCCATCATGGTGTTCGTCATGCTCAAGGCTCTGACCCTGATCCCGCTCGCCATCGGTGTGCTGGGCTTGAAGGCCTGGAACGCCCTGCAGCTGTCCTTCTTCTCGTTCGTCATTTCCATCGGATTGGCCATCTTCCAGTTGGTCAAGAAAGCCGCCGAATCTCCACCATCCTTGACCACCCACGACGCCGGCATCTACGGTGCACCCCCGGCTCACTACGCCAGGAGCGTCCAGGAGCACGCCCATCAGTTGGCCTACGGTTCCAACCAAGTCAGATAGGTACGTACACGCACACGATATTACGCGATTAAAAGGTCGTCCAAAGTCCGAACGCTGCAACCGTATTATATAACTCATAGATTCTCAAACCTATTTCATCCACCGCCCATTTTGAGAATCAAACATTTTTCAGAGCCCCCCAAATATTTTTAAGCTTTTAAACAGTGGTTATTGCAAATATATATTTCATCAAGCCCAACATTTTTTCGGGTCTTATACTTCCCCCCCTCCCCATCCACCCGAAGACTTTCAACGCCCACTTTGATAATGACTGGAATAACTGTGTGTGTTTTCAGACGCTGTCGTTCGACGTCCGTACTACGACTATCGCAGCTGTTGAACGCTGGACCGTACACAAACGCTTATTGGATGCCCGCGTACCAACACAAAGGAATAGCAATAATTATTTATTTATTTTGACTATTTATTACTATAAATTATTACGAACAATATAAATTGTAAATATACAGTAAATTATTATCCACATTATTTATAAAACTGGCTAATACCGGCCATCGTTGTTTCCGATTGAAAAATATTATACACTATATTTTGTTAATCTACTACATCTATGCGTAACTCTATTATTTCTTGTACCGATCATTATTCCATTCTAAATCCAACAAAGGTACACAATATTATTATTATTATATTATTATGGTAGAATATATGAAAACAATTAAAAAAAAAAAAAACATTCATATGGATGTTTTCACATCAATTTATATTAGACATAAGTTATGAAACTTTTTAAAAACGTTTATAATAATTGTAAAATTTAGTAGAACATTTTTTAAACTATAAAACTTGTTAAATTTAAACAATATTTATAATTTTAAAAAATTAATATCATTACAATGACAGATATATTTTTGAACTTTTCAGTAGAACATAAATTATTTAAGAGAAATTTTTTTTCATAACGATTTATAAAGAAGGTTATTATACTGTAACTGTTAATATTATGTTATCAATAATAAATATTATAGAGTTATAAAAATTAATTGTAATTGAATATTCAATTATGTATCGTGCGACTTTATTATAACATTTATACATACGAACATACGTATATTGATAGATAAACCGTTATTATAATGTTCATAATTCACATTTATGGTTGTAAACAATGTAAATTACAACCAAAATAAATTTTTAAATTCAAAAAATACGAAATTAAATAAATATATTCGTTTTATACGTATTATATTTATGTTATATTTGCTGATACATATATCAGTTAAGTCACATTTAGATTTAGATAAATCCATAAATAATGAGTAATGCCCAAGGTAATGAATGGACGAATAATGATGCATAATAATGTATTCTGACTATGTTTAAAAACTTTACTATACGATTTTTTATATAATCTAAATAAAATCGACTATAAAAATGGCCCAGAAAAATATTATTTTTACGAATAAAAACTGGTATTTTTTAGTTTATTGATTTCTAAAAAAGTAATTTAATTCGTCGAAGATATGTAGTAGGTAATAATAATACAAATCGTATATAAAGGGATTACAATATTCTAAAAGGTCAACTGTTCAAATGCACTATGCAATATTTATATTGCATATCTTACAACAACAAAAAAAATCTAACAATAAATAATGAAATTGTATATTATTAACGTTCATACAAAGACATCAAAACACGAAACCATAATTTTAAAATATTATACTTGAGCATATTTTGTTTGAACAAAATCCTAACTCAGTGTTTTAATGAAAAAATCAGAAAAGATATATCAATAATAATCTCTTATTTTTATACATTTGATCAGTAATATTATGTGTTATTGTACCGGCTTTTCTTTATGACTTTCTTCAGCTTCTTTTAATTATCTTATTTTTCACATATACAAAAAATACTCCCACGCATGCTTAAAAAGGAGTCTATAAGTAAAGTTAGAAAAACTATAAAACAAATCAAAATTATGAATAACTGATTCTCGTGTGAATAAAGTTTTAATATTTAAAAAAAAAAAATTCTAAATAGTTTTATTGGTAAATAAATAAATAAAACTAATTAGGATTCAATTTTGTATAAAAACAAAAAACAACAACTATTATTTCAAACAATGCATCTAATCATTTATATACGTATAGTAACAATTATATACATAATAACATTATTATAATTTTGTAATGAAAAAATATATGTAATAACAAAATATAGAAAACCTACATTATATATAACTTAATTTTCAATAGAACATATTACCTATATTCTAAACTATAATACGGAACACACCGATTTTAATAAAGTTGTAATTTTGAGTTATCTTTATGAAACATTTGAATTGAACACAATTATGTGTTTTAATTGTTATTTATGTTAATTTTTAATCTTAGAATAATACGGACTTATCTATAATTTATTTTAATACTACAAACTATTTTCAAAGTGTAATATAAGTATATAATAATTGGTTTGTTATTTATGAAAATAAAATAATTGTACTCACTGATATTTCTAAATTTGCCAATTTGTTCAAGAACAGTAGTCTATATATAGCTATTGACTATGAAAAAAAATGCACTTTGTAAAACCAATACATTCATCACTCTGTTCAGAATCTAAAATAAAGAATAATATATTTTTCAATCAAAGTACCAAATAATTTTGTAATTCGACTAATGTCCAACTCTGCTTACAATAATATACCTAATATATAAGGACTTTTATTTTCTCATCTGTTGCATTCATTGTAATTCAAGTAAAGTATTTCCAAGAAATATCATAACCATTTGATTTTAGATAAAATTGTAAACAATTAACAAACGAGCAAATAACGAACTAGTAGAGTCCGTGGACATTTTTTATTTTGGTATCTAAATAAATTATTCTATGATGTTTAATGAGTAAAAAGTTTTATAATATATTTTAACATTCAATAATATTGAAAATACTCACTAATAAATTACTTTTATCTGCACTTTCAATACTACAACAAAGCTCAAAAAACGGTTAACACTGAGGTTTGGTTTAAAGTAATCTACAAAATAAATGAGAATATAACCTTCCTAATAAAGGTAATATATTATATATAAATATACAAGTTATAATGACAATTGGTTAATGGGAAATATGTAACCTAAAAACAAAAGTATGTGACAGCTGATATGCCGATCAGGCCATGAATGAGTGATGTTTGCCCTACTGAATAACTAATGGCAACTATGATATATTTTAGACACAAGAATTATTGGAAATTAAGCATTGAAATTAAAAACAGTATTTAAACATCTGAGTATTAAAAGTTTAAATGCTCAAAAATATAACCATACATGATATACAATAACATGAACGGACAAACTACATAAAAAGTCATATTATTGGAATTTAAATTACAAAATTGTGTTTGAAATCATAATGAACAAAATGTTTTATTGTTGTTACTAAATGTAAAATAGGATTTGTAATAATTATAACGATTATTGTTATGATACATGCTATTGTGTCTGAATAAGTTTAAAATAAATTTCACCATATATCTACATTTATTTTCTAAATCGCCATTGTTTTATAAATATATTAATTTTGAAACTGTATATTTGGGCAGATGTGTGTATGTGTATGTATGTGTGTATTTGTGTACATACATGCATTAAATATAATATAATATATAATAAGCTGATATTTTAAGTATGAATAAAATGTTCACTACAACTTAAAAATATTTAAATGAATATTTTAAGGTGAAAAAATGGTTGGTTCGATAACATTATGCGCTTATGCCTTTAAGTCGTCTTTTTCACTAGATAATATCAGGTATGTTGCTTAATAGGCCCATCTAATTCATCAGCAATGCTCTAACTAATTGTGACCCTCTTAATTTGAGAAATATTATTCGTATAAACTGTCTTATAACTGATACTTCCATTTATTATTATTTTAGGGAATTGAATATGCGTAAGACATAATAAGATGGTTATTTAAATACTGTAAGTATATATCATCCTACTGTTGATTTTGTATGAATTGATAATTTAGTTTTGACAAATACGCTGCGATAAACTAACATTTACGATTATAGTAAATTATGCTAAATATAATATTTCGAAACTGATTAGTTTGTTCAGCTCGTATATACCGTATGGTGTTGGGCATATTAATAATGAGATATATTTATGCTTACCTACTTACGATGTACGTGCAAATGTTTTGATTCAATAGATATACCATTATACCGCTATAATAACCATATGACAAAAATTATATTGATGAACTGATGATTCATCAATACAGCAGAACTATAGGATTCTTAAAATAATTATATAAATCAATTTGGAATTATTTAAATTAGTTTAATATAATTTTAAAAAAGTTAAGAATTAAATAAGTTTATTAGAAAAAAATAACTTCAATATAGGTACCTTACGTTATTGCATGAATACCTCATTCAAGCAAACAAAAAACTACAAATAGTATCTGAATTACGACCCAACATACCGTAAATTCTCTTTGAGTCACTTATCATAACACAAAACAAAAAAAATTACTAGTACTCTTACAGCATTATTAAAATTTAACATAAAGTCGAACATCGCATTTACCAATTTTTCTACTGAAGTCCATTTCAGATTTGAAATTATTTTTAAAAAGTTACTTTGATTTGAGAATTTTAAATGTATCGCTATATTAATATCATTATGGTAAGGATATACATAAATAATTTATAATAGTTATCGGTGAGAATAAAAATGTTTTCCTTGTGATAGGTTTTATAGTACATTGTACTTGTACATCAAAATAAATCTACAACTGATTGAAATAATATCATCAGAAAACTAACATTTAGCTTAATTCCAATTTTTTTTCTATAGTTTTTTTTCGAAAAGATTTTATTACGATATATGATTTTATTTACGTAGAAATATGTATTAATATATTTTGGCGTAAACACCAATTATTTCTATCAAATATTAAAAAAACTACTTTGGAGGGAAATTATTTTTATTTATTATTGTTCACAATTTATTAGCTGAATTACACGGTTTCGCACAGCATGGTTATGGTCAGGACGAAAAAGATTCTTAGTACTGCAAAATGTTGAACTTCGTATTGAGTTTTACGTATTGTCATGCTATTTATCAATTTAATTTTAGACAAGTGTAATATGACTTATGAGTAAGCTCAAAAAAATTACAATAATTGTGTCGACTATAACGCTTATAACGACATTATAATTTTTTTTTATTTTTTTATTTTTTTACGTGTTTTAATTTTGAAACAATATGATGAATGATTTCAAACCTATGATGTCGGACAATTTATAATAAAAAAAAATACATCAGCTGTACCGCGGTCTTATACAGTTATACAACAAATATTTTTTTAATCAATAATTAATTTAATAATTATTAACAGCTTTGCTAAATTAAATATATTATTATTGTCTAATGTAAGATTTATACCTAGTAGTAATTATTAGAATAATTTAGTAATAGCTAACTGTAGTTAATAATGAGAAATAGTAGTTGTTTATCATAGAATTAAAGTGTTATGATAGGCGCAGGGAAGCGTCAATAATATTTCGCGTTTTTTCGGATTTAATAGTCCATAATAGAATATTGCGTTTTTATAAAAATTAAAATCAAAAAATCCTTTATAATTAATCCTTCTATAAAAAGGTTATGACATATAATTTAATAATTTAATGAACATTAACGCACTTCTATATGTGGACTCACACGGTTATATGACACTAAGAAAAAAAAAAAACATGCCTTGTATAATATCTCATGCTTGAACATACTATAACGTTGTCTAAGACGTAAAAATATTGTTAGTTAAAAGCTACAAGACGGCGAGGAAACTTATACACACACGAATACGTTGACAATAAAAATTATTTTAATGAGAAAATATTAAAGTTTTAATCATTACATATTCGACACTCTGTACAGGCATTTATATTTTTGACAAATTAATGTCGAATGAATTACGTAAATATGAACATAATTATTATTGTTGTACCTACATGAATATGAGTTCATGCGGTTTTATAATGCGATCGGACCGATATAACATGATAAATGGTCACGTGCATTATGCAAATATAAAGCGACATTGCAGTTGAAAACAATGAACATAAAAATCCAGTCGAAATTAACTATTAAACACTGCGGCGAGTGTGATAAATCAAAAATTGCCTTCTGGCGGTAAAATCAGCTTAAACACAAATATTTTTTTAAAAAATTCTTTTTATATTGCACATATATAGACTATTTTATTAAAGACTATTTCATTAAAAGAATCAGTAGGTATTTGAAAAGTCAAGTTCATGTCGTGTTTGATTTAATGATTTGTTATTAATATATCGATCAGCGCAGAGTGAGTGAATGTGTGGTATTTGAATTTTATACATAATACAGAGATTATTATTGAAAATTATTATAAGTAGTTGAATCCGTACTATTTTTTTTTTCAAATTATATAGGAAAAATGTTATTATAGTAAGTTTTTAAAGTAACTTTTGTATTATTTTTACACGTTATTTAGAAAGATCTGTCTAATAATTGCATTTTAAAGTTAAGATCTGTGCAAACTTAAAATCAATATTATGAACCAGTATTTAACTAAATATGTCTATAGTAAAAAATGATCTATAAATTATTATCTGAATAACATTATATTATGTAAATGAAGAAAAAAAATCAAGTGCGTCCACAGCCTAACTAATTGTAGCATTAAATATAAAATTACGTACGGTAACGTACAATATTGTACGTTACAGGAATATATTATAATATGGTTTAAGTACAATAGTGAATAAAACAAAATACAAACATTCAATGACTTTGCATTTTTCTTTTAGATTTTTATACGATAAAACAAATATATTTTATATATTCTTAACCTGTGTCAACATTTTTTTTATAAATATTTTCCTAATATTAATTAATTATTTAGTTTAAATGTTTTATTTTGTATGAATTTATTTCTAACATGGAAAATATTGATACGCTTTCATTTTATTAGGTAGTAAATATATTATAAATTTACGATTTTTTAATTAAGACGTATTATCAGATATATGATAGTCATTATAATTCAATATTATCAAAGTTATTACTATTATAATACGACGTATATGACGTAATAGTGTAATACTCATCGCTGTCAAAGTTATTTGATAAAACATAAAAGTTTTAAATGTTTACTGTGTTTTGCCCGTTAGTTTTTGCTGAAGAATTCGATACGTTTTAATGTTTGAAAGTAACGTTAGATGAAAATATCAACTAATTTATTTTATAAAAACTTCATAATGTATTTTAATATTCTCACAGTATGAATATGAAAGATAATTTAATGCATTTCGCAAGTATCTTATATTTCGTACGAGGTAACCACAGTTTATACTACACCGAGTTATGTGTTATGTGTATGAATGTACAATAAGCAGATTGACGGTAAGCATTTAAGGAAGTTCAATGACTTAGTATTATAATGTATGTAGTTTATTTATTTATATTCGAAAGAAGAAACAAACAAGTAATAAAGAAAGTTAGGTTAGATTAGTTATTCAATAAAAATAATTTGATTATACAAGTGAACAGATTAATTAGTACAACACATTTTCAATCATAATTATTTATTATCAGTTCTTGATTATTATTAAAATTGTCTAATCTACACAGACCATTTAGTATATTATTATTTTATTGAGCTTAGTTATGGTTATTAAAACAAATGACCAGAACTTGGTGTGATAACAAATTAAAATAAATGAGGTTTTAATTTTAAAATTGATATATAATTAAAAACATTTTAAATAAAATGTTGAGGACAAAACTTCCCCGGGCTAAGAGGCGTGCATTGACAAAGAAGGAACTTAGTGTTAAGACAATGAAAGAAATTAAGAAGAAAAATAAGTTCCTCCAAGGATTTATGCTGTAAAAGCTTAAGTTCTGTTTTACTGACCTTAATACGTTTTTACTTTTAATACATTTATTATTTTTTCAATTATGTTTGCGTAAAAATATAGCAATTATACAAAATGTTAATCGGGTTTTTTATGATAAAAAATAATGTGTATTGTTGGTAGACGTCCAAAAGTCAGTTTTTCAAGTTCACCGAACGATCAACATTATTAATGATTGCGTCGAAATTGCGAGATTTCCGATTTCAGGTTGTGTATCTTTCCAGACCTTTTTTTTCTGACGTAAGTATTTAAATAGTTTTATTGCCATTTATACTCTTTCAAATTCTATTAGTAATTTACTATGTTTCACAATGATGCAACATAAACCATTGTATAAAATTATATAATACTGTACTATCATCTACTATCAATTTTTTCTTGTGTCTTAATATAGGATTTCGACCAGAAGGGTTGATTCGATGTATTTAAATCTTTCGTATAGTTAATACAGTTTTTGAATTTTCTAATAATTTTTCGAATAATTGAGAAAAACATAGTAAAATTGATAAAAATTAAACAACGATATTAATTATTCGATTGTGCTTTTGGTTGTCATAGTGACTCGAAACATTTAGCAGGTACTATTATATCCATCGTAATAAAATCAACACAAAATATTACCTTAGTAACCAGCAAGTGGAAAAAGTATACGTTTGGCCCAGATCCTAGACATCTATCGACCTTTAAAAATGCAATTTTCGAAAAATCCATTCTTATTGCACGCTTAAACTATGATCTAAACAATAAACATACCATAAATAATTCAAGTAACTTGTATCTATCATATTGTTTAGATTGTGTGTTGATTATGAATCAGTCAAACTGTCTGTCATGACTTCTTCTTTTATATTAGATAGATTATACATAATAATTATTATGAGAACAGTTATGAATATTCAGATAACGTTGAAATAATTTAAAATATTTTACTACTTCTGTATACAATTTTTTAGCTGTATCATTTAATAAAAAAAAAAAATTCTTATTACTTTACCCAGATTTTACAGAATCTAAATTTTCTGGGACGTTTTACAGCATACATACAAATGTATTTTACAGTCGAAATTGTACTTATTTATTTGTAGTTAGTTGTATTCAAATTTGTACATGATTTACTATATCTGCATATATCTTTTGTTGGTCTGTCCAATAATATCATCGTTGTAATTCCAGTATAATAAGTTTATAGTACGTATGTTATAATATGTTGTAAGTAAAAAAATTGTTGAATGTGGAAAATGCGGAACAAGTGGGCGTAAAATGTATTAAACGAAACGTGAGCGCCCGCAGACATATCAACAACATAATAATAAATTATCATTTCTCGTGGTCATTTAAGTCTCTAAAACTTATTGTTACTCTTACAGTCTAATAGTATTTTACACTTTATTACACTTTATACACAAAATATTATCATGTAAAGCAAGAATTATTTAATCATTGAATTCTTCACAGTGTTAACAAATCATTTTAAATCTAATTTCTTCCCCCTTAAATGTTTGTTTTTTTTTTTTTTTTTATAATCTAGCAGGAAAACTTAACATTTTCTATATATATCGTAAACAATACTCATAAGTGAGCTTAGAATGCGAACATTTTGTATTTAAAATGAACAAAAACAAGCGAAGCGTACTATAATTAGTATAACTACGCACTGCAAAGAGACGTTGGAAAACAGCAAAAATAATTACGCCTCCTATCTGATCGTAACTAAAAAAATTATTGTTACATAATTATTGAGTATTATTATTTCCGATCTTTTTCGACTTAATTGGAACTAAAAATATCTATTCTCGGCACAACCTGAGCGAATGATATTTACTCTATGTCAGCTGCAAGTGTACGCTCAGGTCAATAAGGTCCAAGGACACGTGTTTTGCTCTTATCCGTAAATCGCGATGCATAATAATATGATTTGATTTTCCCCGTCTTATTGTCCCTTGGCTTTAGGTACAGTAAGACGTCATGGTTTTACTTCACTATCGTTATTGCAAAATACATGACACGGCCCTAGAACTTTGGGACAACCAGTTACGGTGTATGAGTAAGGTATTTCATGAGATGATTGCAGTCTCGAGATCTCTCAGGCTTTTGCAGTAAGGTTCCTGCAGGTATTGGACCTGATGATTACTGCAGGTAATGGACTGCTTAAACGGTTTTTTTTTTTATATAAGTATATAATATATGTTTTTGTCTACCACCGAATTAATTTGCTATAATCGACAATTAAATGTGAACTATAAGTATAATAAACACCATAAAACATTAATACGGACAAAATGGGATATACTTATAATATTGCGAAGTATTCTCGAGTAAAAATTGTATACGGGATGAATAGGTATTATATTTCTAAGTGACGGAGTGTGATGGGAAATTTTATGAGATCAATGTAACCCGAAGACCAATCGGACGATAGTACATCTTGGACCTCTGCAGTAGGGTTCCGGTAGACTAATGAATAGCAAAATAACCAGATGATACATTGCTATAGGTGTTGAACTACTTAAAAATATTTTTACCTACCACCAGATCAAGTTGCCATAATAGAGAACTAAATGCGAACTGTACAAATATAATGATCGCGGGAAAACATCTATACGAGAAAAACGGGGTAAATTTGCTAATATCGCAGAGTCTTTTCGGAGGGGGGGGAATAAATGGTATAAACGGGATGGTGATGTACAACGTAGGTTTTATATTATTATTTCTATAGTATGAAGTCGAGTGTTCGCGTCGTTTTTACCCCGACGGACATTATTAGTAGTCCGATCGGCGGCGTGGATTTTCACTTCGGATATCCTATGTACGACGCCGACGGACACGTAGCAGCGCTGCCGAAAACGCAACGAGTACGCGCGCATAAAATATGTGACACGGAGACGCGACATCCGCAGGTCTGGGTACTATACGCTCGCGCGCGCGCCCGGAGTATCTCATCAGTATTCCGCGGACGGCCCGTAATGGAGAAATTAGCGTGGTGTCACGCACCACCCGCACCAGGACGACGTCACGTGACCGCGTCCGATGTTGGGCAGTGGGCCAGTGCCGTCGGTATATAACACCGGGACGGGGAGGCGTGGCCACACAGTCGTTTACGATGTACCGCAGAACAGTGTCCGCGTCTCTTTTGTGCGCCGCAGTGGCCGTAGCAGTATCAGCGGCAGCAGTAGCCGCCACCAACGCGGACGATGGCCAGCTGCTGGACCGGGTGTTGGACAGGTGTTCGTTCGGGCCGGGCGCGGTCAAGTGCCTGAAGAGCAACGTGTTGGAGTACCTGGACGGCGGCAGCGGTCGCACGGCCAAGGGCTTGTTGCCGGACTCGGAGCTGGACGCGGAGCTGGTGAAGGCGACCGAGGCGTACGTGCAACGGCAAGTGCTGGACAACAGTGGCCGAGCGATGGACGACGACGGTCCGGCGGCGGCGACGGCCTCGGCGTCAGCGATGGGCGGACAGCAGCAGCAGCAGCAGATGCAGCCGGCCACCACGACCACCACGGCTAGAGGTTTGAACATTTTAAATATCATCTCGTTTCTCCAGGTCGTTCGATCTGTTATTAAATTCGGCCAGTCGTTAGCCAAGCTCAAACAATCCGAACTCAACGTTGCGTTTATACCGTTTGTAGCGGACATGGAGATGGGCATGATGCAGGACAAAATGCTCATGCCGCTGATGATGATGATGAAGATGAAGATGAAGATGCTCACGCCCATCATGATGGCGCTAGTCAGCATGAAGGCCACCAAGGCGCTGATACTGAGCAAGGTGGCCATCATGCTTGTGCTCGGCTTCCTGATCAAGGAGTTCCTGAAGAAGTCCGGCATCCCGAGCCTGCTGCCCATTCACCTGCCCGGCATGCCCGGCGCCGATCCGTCGACTACAGTCGGCCCGCCGCCGCACATGTACGGGCCACCGCAGTCGTCCGGCGGATACGGCGGCGAGTCCTCGTGGGAGCCCGCCCCATCGTCGTACTCGTCGTCCGTCGGCCACTCGTCCGATTCCGCGCATTCCATGGCCTACAACAGCTACCTGCCGTCGTCCACGTCCGGCTCGTCGTCCAGCTTGTCCGCCACCAAGTACTGATCGTGCACGTGCATAATACACATCCATCCCATGGTTGGACAGATTCATATAGTATACTCTAAGAAAATAAACTCGTAAAGATCTTAGTTATAAAACTAATTATCATATTATTGATAAAATAATTTTCTTAGAATATTCTTAGAATTCTCTTAGGTCCAACTTAATATTATAATATTTTATTTATACATTAGTATTTATTATTATTAATTCTCAGGCATAAATCTGATAATATTATTTATTTATTTCATCGACTTGATTGTTAACAAAAACCACAAAAAACGCACAAATATATAATTTATTTATTTTCGTCTTTGAAATCGTATAATATCTGTTTATTATCCGTACTCGTATTGGTACGGTATTAATATTACTATTATTATTATTATTAGTATTATTATTATTACTGTTATCCTGCAGCCGACCGATTCGTTCTTGTTGCGTCTACATTGTCGCAACACGACTCGGTATCAGCAGTGGCTGGGTTGCTCGAATTATGCTTTTCCAAGTCATAGATACCTCAGATATCAGTCGGTAGAAAAACAAGAAACCGGTAAGTTTATTTGGCGTTCGGTACTCGATTTTACTATGGTTTTCAATTGCGTTTCCATTGCGCCTTTTCGAATAAATCAACACTCTCTTGAATATTATATTATTCATTTATTTATTTTATTTATTTAATAATGTACCTATGCGAGCATATGCCCTTGAATAAAATCATAATTGTACATTTAAGTACCTAATAAGTGTGCCAAAAAGAAATTTATGTGATTCAAATAACTTAGAAGTTAGATATATAAGATATAAATGTGAATAAATGGTCATCGACATTCAAAAATAGAAATAAGGAATCTGCATCGGAAGAAGACATTAATAGCCTCATTAAGCATCATTATTTATTTTATAAAATCTGAATAAAATATTGTGGTTTTGAGTTAATGTTCGAAATGCAATCGACGTGCTATTATACACGCCTGCGCATTCGGAACGCTTAAACAATAGTAATACGTATTTATCGGCTAAAATAACTACACACAATATGTCAACGAGACTTTTTGACGTTATGAATACGTTCTCAGAGATATGGACAAAAAATACGGCGGACGATTTCGATTGCTAAAAGGTAGAATATCTATTGAAAATTAAAACGTATAGCTGCGTGACCATTTTTATCATAGAAAACCATTGGCATAGAATAGATAACGGCATAATGATAGGAAAAAAAACAATGACGTTTACTCATAATAATTAATATTCATAAATAATTTATTAGTTATACTCCAAGCACAACCTCTTTCTCAATAGTGTATTGTGTTGTTTTTATACTCTTTTATAGTATTTAAAAAAAATTTATTAATTTTACAAATCATTTATACATAATTATAAAAAAAAAATTAAACAAATAAGCGCATTAAATTGATATAAATAAGAAATTGTAGGGTATAGATTATTCTAAGAATGTCGTTACCGTGTCTTTGACAAGACTTAATATTATATATTTTTTAATTCGTGGAGTATAATATATTAATCAGAGAATAAACAAATAAAATAACAATCGTGTTTGTTCTATATTTTTATTAATTATTCATAATATTTTTTACTATTTCAAATTCTTCTCATTCTAAATGTATTAAACTAAATAATGACATAACAGAGGAACACCATATATATATATATATATATATATCTATAGAACACATTTGAAATATTGTATAAACTTATACAAAAAAAAAATTGGCAAATCATAATGTTACACTAAAATAGTTTTAAAAATAAATTATTATCCAAATAAGTTACACATACATATTAGGTATACATTATACATACATAATTAAATACATTTTTAACATTTAAAATATTAAAAAAAAAAAATAACAATGTAAGTATCTTTTTGGATGTACAATATAATAATCCTAATATTTACTCTATAATCAACAAGTATTTGTTATTATTATATTACCCGTCTGTTACTATTATAATAATACACTATCAACAAATGACAAATTAAGTAGTAATCTATAATATAATATTACACTTGTACTATTAAATTTAGTTAATAAATTAATAACCATATAACAATAATATTTCTCTTTATAAAAAAAAAATACAACTTGAGTATAATATAATAATTTATCACAACCAAATATAACTTTAACTTAACTTATTTTCATTTAAAGTAATGGATTAATAGAAAAAGTATTCTTAAACGTTCAATCAATATTTTTTCTTCAGTTTATGCAAAACAATTTGTCAAGAATACATAATTTAAAAATATTCACAATTATATTAAAATGGATAAATTATTTTACACAAACCCTTGTTGTTGAACTAGGTCAATGTTTTTATGTTATTATAACTGCAACCCGATTTGATTGACATTTAAATTCAAACACGATTTTTCATGTCGTATGATTGCTCTCATTGCTATTCCGATGACCCCAATTTTCACAAGTTTCTAGTTATACATTTTTTTTTCTTTTGGTATTTTATCTTAAACTTATTTATGGAATAGTTTGTCAAGAACGTTGTCTGTTCTTCCCGCACGAATACTATTGGTTTTCATTCAAAGGTAGCACTGCAATATCGTGTTCCGTCACTTGACCGATATTTTCGCCTTCGCCATTATTGCTCGTGTCAACTTGGGTTCGCTTTTCGTTTTCCACATTTTCGGTTTCCTCTTGCACGACCTCGTCCTCCGCTTCAACCGACTCGCCGATTCCGCTTTCGCTTTCCGTAACGTCACCGTTTGACTCGTTCGATACTTTCGTTTCGTCGTCGTCCACCCGAACGCTTTCGTCCTCTATACTCTCGGAGATTTCAATGATATCGTCCTTAGACACTCCTGCGTCTGCGTCGTCGTTGATTTCAATTCCTGCGACTGCTAATCCGTCGCCATTCACATCCTCATCAAATCGACTTGTGCAGCTCCGTTCGTCGTCATCCGGCAATCCATTTACTTCGCCGTTGCAACAACTCTGATCGCCGATGTCCTCCGGTCCTTCGGTCCCGATTTTCTCCACCGCTTCTTCGCCATTTATTTGCACCTCCGTCGACGTGGAAACCGCATCCGCTTCGTCGACGGGCACCACGCAGTCGGTCGTCGTATTTTTTGGTTTCTTATCGCTCGAGGATTTGGCGCGTTTCGTTTTGTTGGACGAAGACGATTTATTTTTTTCCACAGCCGGCGTTGGTCCAACAGGTGCGGGTGCGTTAGTCTGACTTATATCATCCTTTAAAATCTTATTGATCTCGGATATGGGTTTCATAAGAGCGATCAGTACATCGTCATCTCTTCTCTATAAATTGAGAAAAAAAATCATATACACACTTGAAAATATAAATTATATTAAACTCGTTCACTTGTATATGTTAAACAAAAAATAATTATACTACCTAGCATCATACCTATTGAAATGTTTGTTCGATATTATTGTGTGCATACTATATAACGACGTTATGTTTTTCCGTCATAACCCAACAACAATAATACGCGTAATTATTATACAATGGGTAAGAAACGCATTTTCGAGCGATTACGGAATAATGAGTGCGTGGTTTGATAAACAATATGAGTCAGTGCAAATGGAATTGGCATTTGTTCGGATCATTTGTTTAGCAATTTTTCGGTTAGCGGAAATAAAACGTTAGTTGTAAAATTTAATTTGGGCCAAAAGCCAAACGAAATTCCTGGCACGCGCGCGATTGATGAACTTTGTCAAAAAAGGGTTTTTTCACCTACGACGTGAACAACAGGAAGGGACGAACGAAAAAATAAAATAAAATAGCATGTGCGTAGATTCGGAACCTTAATTTCACTAAACGTTGCCAAAACATGTCTCGGTTTTCACATTACTGCGAGCTACAATAAAATGTCTAAATAAAAAAAATTAAAACAGCGCGCATTATGATAGTATAATAATATATTCTTAACCGAGACGGATCGCGAGATTCACGTGTAACCATATGGACTTATGTAGGTCGGAATCGCGCGGAGATTTATTGCACTTGTATTATAATTTGTAAACGATTACTGACATTGGGACTACAGTGTGGAATCCGCATTTATTTTGTTTTGTCGAGGAATGCCGGTGGCCATGTGCCAGGGGACGCTCCGGCTTAATCATCACCGGCCATCGATCTATTTCTGTATTCAAGGTGGACACGGCCGTTTTAGTGAATTTACGATCGAATCCCATTTACTTTATTTTCTATTTTTTTTTTCTTTCCAATTTCATTCATAAAAATGAATGCGCAATGTATCACGCGTGCAGTTGTTTCACCATATATTATTAATAAACCTACCTGAAAGAGTATTTCCCGGTCAAAGTACACGAAACCACGGCGTTTAGCAGCTATCAACAAACCCACCACTTTGTCCGATATTTTCGTGTAAATCTGGAGAAAAAAAATGAAAAACAAAAAAATTAATCAAAACCAAAAAAAATAAATAATTATTATATGTTATATTCATGTGCAAGATGACGCATATTTCGTAATGTTGAAAAACCAAATCGAGTGCTTCGTTATGAATATTGGTCTAACGTCGAGTAAATTGAGTCGGTATCAACTAGGATTTTTTTCGAATGATGTAAAATAAGTGCAAACACCCTTGCCCGGTTTTACGCTCACTTGAAAGAGTTCGCCGAAACTGACAATGATCGTGCCGTCGTCTTGCTCGTCGTCGGAATCGTCGGGGTCCCTCTTTTTCGCTTTGTACGTACCGACGTCGTGTATGACGGTGCAAAGTTCCAGGATTTCGCGGCAAATGTGCGTCTTTGCTTTTCGTCCTCTCAGATCCGTTTTGGAGCCTGCAATGGGCCTACAAGTACACATCGATTAGTATAATAATATTTAATACGTTCACTCGAGCGTTGCGTAAAACTTTTGCGACGTATACCATATACAGTAATATACTATATATTATTATTATTATTATTATTATTATTATTATTATTATTATTATTATTATTATTATTATTATTATATTATCATTTGGGGTCGTGCGGACACGAAACAGCGCTACAGCCGAGTGAGCGTAAGGCGATATCATTATACGTACTATAATGAATAATATAATGTATTTTATGATCTCAATATTACAATATACACTCACTTTCCGTACTCTTCGCGGGAAAATCGGGGCGACGGCGACCGGGACTGTTCGAACTGCTCGGAAAACGGATTCAACGATTGCGACGTCGAATGGCTGGTGGCCTGCTGGTTGAACTTGGAAACGATGTCGAGGAAAGACATGTTGCCGTGGAAAACGCAATCTTTGTTGCTATATAGCTAGCGTGTACACCGGCACCGGCACTGTGTGAGCGTTCAACTGACGGAATTGAAGTATTTAAATAGAAACGGGCTGCCAAGAAATTCCGCGCAAAATCGTCACCGGCGGGCGGCGATGCAAGAGACCCCACGTGGTTTATGATATTTCTATTTTTTCGCAAACGTCACGGAACCTTACGAAACTCAAACTCGCCGGCGACGGCGGCGGCGGCGCCAGTCACCTACGTGTTATATATTATGCGTCGTGAAAAATCACCCGCGAAACGGTATTTATTCTGTTGCGCTCGGCCAACAGCACCACGGCGAAGGTGATCCACATGATATTACACGAACCGTGCTCCAAACACTCGGATGATGTGACTATATAATATGCGAATATCCGTTCTAGACGGACCCTGCGCGGTGTACAACAGCGATCGTGCAGTGCGTATACAGGATAACTGCAAAAACGAATACGCATGTACTGCTCGCGTGTGTACGGTGGGTGATGAGAAGAGGGGAAAGGAAAAAACTGTTTCGTAGTTCAAGGAGACTTGTGTAGAGAGGGATAGTAAAATATTCCATATACATGAGTGTGTCATACAATATTTTAATAGCTCACAAGTGTTATAGAACACACGAAATGGCTTTGGATAAATTTAGATCTACCGAACCGCATCACAACCGGTGATTTACGCAATACGTATTAATTTACACTACCTATAGTCTGTAATATTTTTCTACAATGACCACGGATCCCGTGCGTTGATACCACAGGACATTTATTCCAAAAGTGCAATTTGTCTGCGACTGCGAACGCTCGCATACTTAAACGAGCATTCTTCAGTTATTTGTAGCTAAACGATAGGATTTTTGGCAAAAACATAAGAGACACACTGCATTTTAGCTCATCGGGTAATTGAAAATTTTGGCACAAACATGTTTAATTTCAATTTTCACGTTCAAGACATCCGGTTTACCGTGAATAAAAGCGCTATTGTGATGTACGTTTAAAAAAAGTTTTAATCTTTAGACAATAATTGTAAAACACTGCTTTATTATTATAGTATTTAAAATTTATAGTAAATACATTAATAATTAAATAAAAATATTCGAAATATATATTAAAACGTAAAAATGAATAAATTAACTTTATTTTTAGTACTCGTATTAAATCGCACTAAGATTTTCACCTTTTTCACTAATATAGCAGCCAAGTAAAAAACAAAAATATATCAAAGAATATACTTCGCGGATACTCCTATATTTATCGATATTTAATTTCTAATGAATGTCAAATATTTAAATTAGTTCTTGAATGATATTGAATCCGTTAAGTGGCATTACCAACAAATATTTTATTACTCTTTGGTAATTATAAAAAATATCGTTATTACTAATTAATATTATAAATTAATTTTATACATCATTAGAAATTCGATTAACTATAATATATAACATAAAACAATTATTTTATTTGTGCCTATCATTATGTAATTATGCAAACTACTATGATGTATATTATATATCTATATAGTTAATAACTATACATTTCACTATTTATTTATTTGTACTTTTTACTATTATTTTTTATCAAATTACTATTGGACGGGGGAAAAAAAAAATAAAATGTTTACGCACTATTTAATAAACAAGATCTAAATATAGATAGTATTTTATTTATAAACTCTAGAGTTTAAATAATGTATTAATATACACTGCATAATATTTACGGTTGAAAACAATTTTGCAACTAAATAGAATGCCTACATCTACCTTTTATTATTATTTTTTTTTCTTAGTAAAAACAAATTAATCATTTGTAAAATATTTTTTTTTCTCTTACATATTATTTATAGAACATTTTTCCTCTCGACTATTTCGAGTATAAAATGTACGTGCAGTGAAATAAACGCGACATAAACAACAACAAATCACACATCACAGTATTATTATTAATATTATTACGTATATTATCATTATTCGAATAATATTATACTGCGTATGACGCACGGCTTACAGAAGTGTAGGTACGAAGGAAACGCGTCGATATAAACGTGCAATTAGTGTCACAGGGTTAGAAACAAAGTGATTATTAGATACGAATAAGAGACTATAATAAAGTGACATACCCCAGTCCTTAATTACCAACGTGAAACGTACAACACACTTAAATTTTAATACGGTTGGGATCTGTGTATTACCTAACCAATAGAAATCTTACACCACCCTTCGATAAACATTTAAAACTTTAAAAGTAGAAGTGCGCCATCCTTCTTTGACTATATGAGGTCAGCGCTACAATAGACTTGTGCACGTTCAAAGTGTATCGAAGTCTTTTTATAGTTTCAGATCCAAATACTAATTTATAATATATTATGAACTTAATACAACTCATCGTATTTATTAGAAGAAAAAAACCCAACAATAATTATTTGATTCCGGGGGACATGTACGTTTTATTTTATTAATTAATAGTTTAATACATCAGATCGAATCGCAATACTTTTTGAATGTCTTTGTATATAAATTTGATAATACTATATTATACCATAAAACTTCGAAAACATAGAAAATGTGTTAATATAATAATTAATTTTTCTGAAAATAATTTTATACAAACGATTATTGTTGGCACGATTTAATATTTTTATATGAAAAGAGAAAAACAAATATGTGAATTTAAAAATTGGTTTTGACACTTATACTTTTAACGTTTATATAACGTATAAAAATAATTTTTATTCATATTTTTTATTGCTAAAGGTACACTAAAAGTTAAAACACTTTTTAAAAAAAAACCTAAAATGTATTTCAACAGTACACATCTAACACACAGCGTAAGTGACGATTAGTATAGTTTACATTAAAATGTCAATGTTTACGCATTATTCATAGTTCCATTTTGGAATGTTTTCGAATATTGACGTTAGACATCAGCGGCAGTTCGCTCCAAAAGTTGTACTCGTCGAGGAACGGATTCTTGGACAGTTCGGGTGTAGATGATTTAATCAATAAATACTTCATATCATCTTTGTTATATCTGGGCCACATAACTCCCGTACTTGTGCCGTCTATAGTTTGCTTGCTAAAAACAACAGAAAAAAAAACCATCGGTTAAATTGTATAATTAATTCAAATACATATTTGTTATATTATTTTAATTTAAAATATATTTTAATAAATAGATAAAATATTAAAAATGATGATTCGTATCAATCATTAGCAGTGTAATAGTAAGCTCTCAAAACTAAGAAAAATCAAATGTTTGAAATTGTTAATAGAAATTTAAAATAATTACACAAATCTAATAAAAATTGAATTCGGTATTATTTAATAAATATTTGTTTAATTTTTTCAATATTATTGTATTCGGTGGATAAGCAAAACTAAAAGCAGCTGTTTTACTTAGATTTTATCTAATTCAAAACGTAACCTCTGTCAGTTATACAACTTAAAAATAAATCGTAAATCGTATGAAAAAAAAAGGTAATTTTACACACAAAAAACTCGTCAATAACCTATAATATCAATCAAGTCAATACCGTACACGGAGCTGGCAAAATTCGTCCAAATGTCCACCAAAAGCCTGGAGACGTTTCTGTCGTGTTCGTTTAACCGCATTCCTACGGTATCGAATAGGCTGGTCATTTCATCGCCGTGAGTGACACCTAATTGTTTCGTACATGGTCCGTAGAACGTATTCAACGAGTTTTTGTTTGCATAATCGTACACGTAAAAGTACACGGGCGACATTATGTTTCGAGCCATGTCGATGATGCCTTTTAAAATTATAGCACCCGTAACCATCTGGAAAACGATGAACAACAATAATGATGGGCAACAATATTAATGTCGGTATTACAGCTTGTTCTATTTATACTATAATAATTGTCTGTACTAACATCGACGGTTTTCTTTGGATTTTCTTCTATTGACGTGCCCTGCGGGAAGTAATGCTCTTTCAATCGGTCGCTGATGATATCGACGTCCTTGCACGAAGCCGTAAAGTGATATTGCAGCATTAAAGGCGCCACTCGCTTGAAGTTGTTTTTAAATTCTGGATGAACCAGACCGTTTTCGTTGTACAATCCTGAAATATGCGTACAGAAGTTCAGGATTCACAAAAAACGTTTGTTAAAAGAGCAAACAGATTAACATATGATTATTACAGCCTATAGGTACGAATACGAAAATTATATTATGTTTCGTATTTCAACCAATCGTTTTAAAATGATTATACGTTACGACATTTTCCAATAGAACACATTTATATTGCGAAGTTCTTAACTTCAAGTGACGAATAAAATAAGTGATCTCAAAACGATGACCAAATATCAATACATGTTTTATTAAAAAGACTTTGGAGAGTTAAAAAATTAAGCTAGGTCATGATCGGGTTCTAAATGATATTCGAAATGCATCTCCGAGTTACAGAGGCTTTGATTTATATAACTGTTGATGTTTCGATAAAAATACCATGATTGATTTCACTTACGAGAAACGAAAAATCCACCTTCCCCTGAATTCATTCCAATTATAGTAGGCACATGTGATTCTTGTTTATAATATTTCATAGGGTGATTGCACAAAAACGAATATTTATTTTTGCGACACTTTTCGACAACTGCCGGAAAAGTGATTGACGGATGGATTTCCCATTCCTATAAAAAAAAAAAATTATTAAAAATAACTCAGTTTGACGTTTGAACGTTTGTATACAATAAATAAAGCTGTGGTTAAGTTATTGAATATACAAATGTCTACACAATTTCACCATAAAAAAACAACAATAAACATGACTCACGAAAAAATTTCTTTGAAACTGAACAAATGTTGCTGCTGGTAAACGCCTTAAACAGTCAATCATTTCTTTTGATTCCTAAGGACAGCCTGCGATTGTGGCTACAGCTTTGGCACGTCGCTCGGCCAAACCTGGTGGCGAGACAGCCCACAGGCATAGAGGACTACCACTTTGTAAAATCGCTTTATGAAATAATCCTAAAAACGTACACGATTTAATAGTATATAACTACCTCTATAATATTACGTTAGGTAGTGGGAATTTTGTGCGATTCTAAGTGCCACAGTCATAATAATAATTATTTAAATATGTATTACATATGTATATATACAATATATTATAATATATATATATATATATATATAATAATGCTTATTACTTTGTTTATTGTTATAAAAAGTATGAGATTATATCATGAGATTCATCATAATTTACCAACAGTCTTAGTAAATGACGTCATTAACCGGTGAAAGTAGTCAATTTTAGTTTAAAATGTTATTTTTTACAACATCTACCTACATAATTAAATTAATTTGATAAAGAACGTCATTTACCAATTATAGTCGTATGTATATTATATATCTGTACATGATTTTTATATTTTTTTAACCACAACACTTTGTTTTTGATCGAATCTCTGTTTGAGTCGTGACTATAGTGACGTAAAATTATAAAAAATATACCCTTATAATACGTATACTATATTTGTAATTCGCTTCGTTTTAAAATAAAATTACACAAATATTAAATTTTAATTAGTCGGTCATTTTAATTTAAATGTTCAAAGTTAAATATTAGAAAATAAACTAGGAAAAAATTAAAATACCTTTACTCAACGGTGACAGTAAATGCAATCCTACACTCGCGCCGCCTGCACTTTCTCCGAACAACGTTACTTGTTTTTTGTCGCCTCCGAACTTTGCGATATTTTCTTGTATCCAACGGAGTGCCAAGACTTGATCTTTCAAACCGTAATTTCCCGGCAAAACGTCGTCCTCAGCACTCAAGAATCCTGAAAACACTGCTTATAAATATATCGTCTAAATATTAATTATATAAATTATACAGTTCGGTCGCCCGCAAGTCGTAACAGCATAATATTATGTTAATATTGTACCATTGCCGCGCCGTCCTCACGCTCACCCAAAACGCCGATCCTGTAATTCATCGTGACCAAAACGACGTCCTTGTCCATCAAATATTTGGGACCGTAGAGCCGCATGCCGCCATGCCCTGAGCTGAAACCTCCTCCAGGGATCCAAACCATAACAGGTAAGTTTTTTATGCCTAATTTGGGTAGCTGCACGCGTACCCGGATTGCGTGTTATGTATGCGTTATATAATAATACAACGTGTATCAAAAGTCTTCACCCGATTTCAAACATTTATATTTATTTTAAAAATAAAGATATAAGAGTGACATAAAGTAAACTATATTCTTACAACAGTCAAGTTTTAATTACTTTGATTACAATTAATGTTCAATATGACCTCCACCGGCCGCCCGACATACATCTATGCGATATTGAAATTCCTCCCAAACGTTACTGATCATATCTGGTGTCGCGGAATTCACAGCATCTGTGATTCTGATTTCAAGTTATTCCCAATTTGTAGGTAATGGTGGTACATGCACTTTATATTTTACGAAGCCCCGTAAAAAAAAAAATCACACACTGTGAGGTCAGGGGAACACGGTGACCAGGGATGAGTCACCAAATCGTCGTTTCCTTTACACCCAATCCACCGCTAAGGGTGTTCACCGTTCAAGTACCGGTGAACTTCTAACTTCCAGTGCGGTGGTGCTTCATCTTGTTGAAAAACAAACTATCTTATCTTTCCATTAATACATGGGTCGTTAAGCTGCGATAAACCGTTGCCGAACTATATCGGTTCGTAATCAGATGAAGACTTTTGAAAAACCGTGTATATTTATCGTTTATGTACAATTAAATTATGCACGACATTATCGGTGCGCTGTGTCAAAATTGTGTCGGACAAAACAGTCGCGAATTTGTATCTATACCATACCGTGGGCGTGTAAACGTTCAAATACAGACAGTCCTCGCTGCCGAGGAGCACGTCGAACGTCTGGTACATGAACAGATTCTTCTGGATGCACATGGACGGTTCGGAAGTGGCGTTCAGTGTCCCTTTCCAGGGACCGGCTGGTTCGGGGGCCTGCGAATCAGCACGCAAGCGCGTACGAAACGAAAACAGTTGCAGTACATACATTTTTACCTAACCGTCATCGTAGGCAGTGGCGTAACTATGGAGTAGCGAGGGATAGCGGTCGCGACCACAAACATTTTTATGGGATCGCAAGAGAATCATTTTGGTACCCCAAAAATATATAAATAATTTAATAAAAAAAATTCGACTTCAGTGCGTATTTACCATTTAGCTATCTTTTAACGGTTATCACTCTTATCAGAAGAAAAAAAGAAAACACATTTTTATAACAAAACTAAATTTGTTTATCCTTCACCAATTGCCAATCATCATAAACTGCTGTAGGTAATTAAAAGGTATGGAAAAAATGTCAGAATAATGATTTGGGGGGTAGCCCCCCGTAACCCCCTATTTGTGCTTATGGGAGAAAGTGAAGCATATAAAAGTGTTCGCTACCCCAAATATTTTCTGCTAGTTACGCCACTGATCATAGGTGTACTGTTTTGAGGTAACAGTGGTTCTTAACCTGGCCGTACACGCAAACAGTGCCCACGCGTGTGCGTATAATATGTTATATTAACAGTTATAAGGAAAAATTTGCTATAAAATAATATATTTTTGCTCGCAAATTCAGCGTCGTTCGTGGCCGTAATAAAGTTGATTTCTAACGTGCCAGTAAAATGTTAAGAACCGCTGGTACTACGGTACACACTATAAATCATTATTACCTCAAACCGAAGATCTCCGACCGGTGGTCTGGCGTACGGTATTCCTTGGAAAGCGAAAAAGTTCCGTCCGCTTCTGGACACGAAATGTTTGCCTTTCAACTGGCCCTGGTGCACACTGATCAGCGGACTGATGCAAAAAACGTATTCGAAAACCAACGCGAAAATGATCAATCCCCGTATGTTGAACTATGCAAAGTAATATACATGATTTAACAATATAATATCATAAGGTGGAAACAGCTCAACAAAGACGTGATATAGAAACGATATACTTTGGTAGATTATAATGTTATAATAAGCGCGTATAGCATGCAATACCTATCGACTTTTCGAAAATTATTAAATATTTGCTGTGAGGCGAACTAATATTGTATTATAATTATTATTCAACAAACGACGCGAAATGAGATATTATATTTTTTATTGCGGCATAAGATTAGCCGTAAAATAATATGTTAATTACACACTGTTATACGCGTTGTTTTCGACCCACCTTCGTTGAATACGCATTGATTGTGAAAATCAAATTGGAAAAATCAATCATTATTTACTGTTGAAAAATGTTTGATACCTACTGCGGTGCTTAACACCTTAAACGTGATATTACCTATATTTTATTTATACTGTATTTATTATTTATATGTATAAAAATTATTCTGCGTATCCACGTGTTTTGTACAAAATTATTTTAATTTTTACAATAAAAATATAATAATATGTATTCGTGTTGCTAAACAATTACCTTTTATATGCACTTCACATTGGCGACGTAGACGTGTAGTTCGATTTAATGACGCTTTGGCACTGCATCTCGGCGGATCGAGTATGATGTTGATCACGGTTGTCTTTTGAAGACCTTTGGTTTCGTGACCTTTACAATTAGTCAACAATTAGTATACACATCAATGAATCTATTGTTGGCAATCGTCGTTCTTTCATTACTTTCTCCTTTTATAGTATGTCTACTACACTACTATACGGTAGGTATATGTACACGTTAACAATTATTCAATTATTGACATGGAATACATTATGGTTCCGTTATAAATTATATTTTTCTTCAGTTTATTCTAATTAGTTATTACTAGGGCGTGGATTTTAATGCCCTAAAAAATAACAAAAAATTCGATTATGACCTAAAAATGTAATTAATAACTTGAAAATATTTATTAAAAATGTGAAAAATGTAATGACGTAAAAAAATGTGTTATAACGTGAAAAATGCACTCAATTTTTTTATTTTATTTGATTAATGCTTCCCAGCTGTTCTTTGATTTTATGTTTCTTGTATTTTTATGGTCACTGAAAATTAATCAATAATCTTAAACCAATAAATTGTCATTTACCATAATTTAATGACATAAGTAACAATAACATAAGGCAGTAAAGTGTAGTTATCAATAATATTTAATTAAAGAAAAATATTGAATACTTGAATTTTTTTTAATTTTTTCCAATAATGCTAAATTTTTAAAATATATGAAAATAATGTCCTTAAAATTAGTGAAACTGACCAAAAATGCATAAAAGAAATAAATACAACAAAAAAAAAACAAAAAAATGCAAAATAAAAATTGAATTGTTTTAATCTACATCACTTGAAACATATTTTCGCCAAACTGAACATTGCATTAAGATTTAGAAAAAAAATTAATTTTGAAATCTGCGCTCTAGTTAATACTAAACCAATTTTGACTTCTTAAAGTCAATTAATTTAATACGAAAATTATAACGATTTCATTATGGACTTGAGTAACAGACGGACAGTTTTAACATCAAATGTTTCATGAAAACATTTAACCTAGGTTCTAGTTATCTAGTTGCATTTAATTCTATCTATATAAAAAAAATATATATATGTATAAACCAATTACCACTGACTCACTGATCGTCGCTACATGACTACATCTTAAAAATGATGAATCGTATGAATTTGCAATTTGACTTAGTGGTTCCACAAACACTCTAGATGGGCAATAAGAAAATATTTTCTAAAGTTCAACCCTTAAGGGGATAAAAAGGAGTAAGAATGAAAAAGGATAAATATGAAAAACATTGCCAAGCCGAAACCACTAAAGCTATGATTATGAAATTTGGTGAGTATTTTTATTTTATTAATAGGGTCATTTGAAAATTAGATAAATAAAAAAAATTAGTACTTGTGTTTTATATAAATATAAATAAACATACTATAAATGCGATTTAAGTATAGAAGAAAAATTACAAGTTCTTAAAAAATATGAAGAGCTTCCGTAAATGAGCCAGCGACAAGCAACGTGTAAGTTAAACGTGTCGCAAAGTTTATTAGGTAGGATGCTGAAAAGTCGATGGGAAAATCCAATCAACCATAGACAAATTTTTATCAAAAAATGTTTAGATTATTATGTTTTATTAAAAGCGTTTAAATATATATACCTATTTATTGTTTTATTTTATTTTTAATTGCATTTAAACATATCAATAAATAGTTTTTAAGTAAATAAGTTTTAATTTTAAATTTTTTTTTTTTTAGTCACGCACCTTATTGATTCATTCGGTCGATGGACTCAAACGGTCATATCCCAAAGTGAGTCCAATAAGCGGCCACTGTAATTAGTATTGTATGTTTGTGTTTTTAATATTGTTAGTTAATACTAGTAAAGTGAATTAGGCTTACTGAGGAAACCACAATAAAAAAAATTGCTCTGTGTATAGTAACTCATGATTTCACAAGTTAAATAACGTATAAACTTATCGTTTGTTGTTACATGATATTATCGAAGGTAGTGTGGAAACTTCCACACTTTTATTTATACGTATAATACACAATAATAATGTATATACACAATATATTACTATATTGTATATTTACTTGTTTCTTATATATTTTTTTTTTTACATAAATGCAATACATTTTGTATAGCCGATTATCGTTATATTATAACTCATCTTAATTTTGTCTAGAACTATACTGACTATGACTAACACGATCAATAGATTTAACAAATATAAACATTTTACATTGACTATATTATTATTACAATATTATTTAACAGTTATTTATAAACCGTTTTTAAAATGTATATAATTCATAGCTATTTCAAATCAGACCTGTCCCGCTAAATAAATAAATCTTATCAAAGTTCGTTAGTCGTAGCTGCTCTGTCAGATTTCTTTAATCCAGATAATAACGGCAAATTATTCCAAAACTTAAACTTGTCCGCGTAATACATAGTTTTGGATACAACCGGATTACTCGAGTTGATTAAAACAAATTCTTGATTTTTCGCATCAAACTTCGGCCATTTTCTCCCTTTTTCCGTACCATCGACGGTGAGTTCACTGCAAACACCGACTCATCAATAATATAGATATACAATATCTAATGACTTATGGTCGAAGGAGGTAGAAGGAGAATAATATTAATATTAACTGTCCATAACAATACATCCCACTTATAATCTATAATTTTAAAAATTATCCAATTATATTAATGTTTTGGATAAAAAATGTTATTCTAACGATGATTTTAATTAATTTTACTCTCGCGGTATATGTACAAATAGCGGTTAATAATTAAACCTTTACCAGTTTAACCCGACTGGCCTGGGTAAAAACTAGAAGTTCAAAATTATTTTACCGATTGATCTCGGTACGCATTCTAGATTCTAGAATATATAAAATTATACGGTAAAACCTATGGTTTAAATACGATTTCATCTTCACCCCACTCCCTTCGTATATATAAGCTATTATATTTGATAGGTATAAAAATGTAAATATCCAAACGTTAATTATTTTGAGCAATTTCAACCAGTGGGTATAACGAATAAGTATATGATATACTCACTCTACGGTCGCGAATTTCGTCCATATGTTTACCATGAGTTTCGAGACTTCGAGATCTTCCCCCTTCAGGTCACCCATACCGTCTATGAAGAACAGACTGGTGATCTCATCGGCATGCGTGGCGCCCAATTTTTTCGGATTCGGATATGGTCCATACAGTGCATTGTATGACACATAATTGGTGTGGTTGTACACATAGTAATATACCGGTGGCGATAATTTGATTGCCACGTAAAAGACACCGTGTATGAACAGTCCACCGGTAAACAACTGTGGAAACGCACCAGTTATAGAATAAAAAAATTACATTCGCCAAACCGGTAAGGTTCTCAATCGAACACCGTAGCAAATTTAAAACTAAAAAGTATTGTTTTGGCAGAGATGAAAAACTTTATACGCACATAGGTTTTGTGTGGAAGCAAAATAAAGGTTATCTAGTAATGCGCACACAATTCTTTATTTGACTCTTTAAATCTTTTCATTGAATTATTTGATTTGATATGTTTTGTATACATTATTGTTTTCTACATTTCAGATGATGTTAAAACACTTTAAAACAATTCAATAACATATTGATTGTATTACCGTTTGTATACACACATAATTTGATATAGTTGCAGTGGAAGTCAAACGAAAGAGAGTGACCTGTTTTAAGTTCTTAATATAAATTATTTTTGACTTCTAATTATAAAGAAAATGTACATTAAAATATAAACTACATCTCTCTCATGACAAAATCATTTTACCGCCATTCTATAGTTGTATTACTAAATAATTAGTTAGTCTTCCGTCAGTCCACTTAGATTCCTCTTTTGACCCAGTAGTTGATCAGTAATCACTTTAATGACCACGTTATTACTACTAAGTTAAGTTGTGTCTTGTTAATTTTTTCAATCAAATTATCAGTCAAATATCAATCAACAAAAGTACACTTTTTGTTATAGAATTCTAACCGTTGAAAAAAAATGCAATACTTATAGAAATTCCTAGGATAAAGCAAATAAACCAAAACATACTCTAACAGCGTCCAAAGGACTCTCCAATGTTCCACCAGGAAAGTACCGTTCAAATGTCTTTCTACCAATGAACAAATTATCGGAATATTTTGTTGTATATCTGTATTCCATTAGCGAAGACATGTAATGATTATAATTTTCTTTCAACTCGGTGTACACTAAATCAATTGCGTTGTACATTCCTGTTCGGAAAAGAAAATATAACAAGTAAATCGATTTGTTTAAAATGCAAGTCATTTTTCGAAATGTTTTAATAGTTTCATAAAATAATTTTAAAAGCAAACTAAACTTGTTGACATTTCTAGTGTAAAACATATGATAAACTCTTCAAAAAATTGATACAAACAAAATAGAACAGCAACACATGTATTAACAGATCTTAATTATACTAAATACTGTACTGAAAATAATAAACTTACCGGCAGCAAAGATACCTCCCTCTGCATCGTTCATTCCCATCAAAACGGTAACATTTGATTCTACTTTGAAGTCAAGCAACGGATATTTACACAAAAATGCACTCTCTTTATTTTTGCAGTTTTCGGCGACGGGCTGGAAATTAATTATTGGGAATGTTCTCCATTCCTAAGACAAATATGTAACATTTCTCGATGATTTAAAATAATAATAATAATATATTTGTATTCCGAGTCCAACTAACAAACAAATCATTGTATACGTCCACCAACACTTTGGCGGGCAGGTCCCTGAGGCATTTCACCATTTTTCTTGGTTCCGTGGGACATCCAGAGATGGTCGAAATAGAGAAAGCCCGACGTTTGGTCCAGCCTGGAGGGCAAACAGCCCATATATTCAATGGAGTCGCGGTTTCAATAATTGCTTTATGGAAAAGTCCTGAAAATGATTTATTAACACTATAACATTTTTCCTCGTAATATAATAATAGTAATATAATAATAATAGTGCAGACTACAAGGCCCATGTCACCTTTGCTCATCGGTGATAATAAATGTAAGCCAACACTGACGCCTCCAGCACTGGTACCAAATATTGTGACCTTTATCTGATCCCCACCGAACTTATCAATGTTTTGTTCGACCCATTTTAGCGCTAAAACTTGGTCTTTCATACCGTAATTACCCGGTAAGACATCGTCTTCAGTACTCAAAAAACCTATTGGGAAACATTCGAGGACATCAATGTATCATTATACCACACACATCTGATAACTCAAATTGCTTACCAAGGATTCCAAGTCTGTAATTAATTGTAACTAAAACAATATCTTTGTCTAGCAAATATTGTGGACCATATGAACTTATACCTCCACTTCCAGCGATGAAACTCCACCAGAAATCCAAAACATTACTGAAAGTAAAGTTTGATCATCATTTTTTGGTACCTGACGTTTAATTTAATAAAATATCATAAGCTGCAGTATACCGATGAAGTCATTTTTAATTGTTTAACTTTTACGCTTGACCGAAAAAATATGAAAAATACACATTAGAATTGTATATTGAATGACAGCACTTTATTAATTCAAGAGATATTATTCGCATGGCGTGAAACAAAAACAATTGTAACATTTGTAACTAGCGGTTAGCAAACAACTATAATAATGTAATAATGTATTATAATATGTTTATTAACAGTAGAAACATTTTTTTTAAATTAATATATTTTTATTATTAATATTATTACCTTCGGAGTGTACACGTTAAGATATAGACAGTCCTCGGAACCAACAAGAACGTTGGCTTGTTTGTAATAAAACAAATTTTTCTGCATACATGCTTGGGGTTCGACCGTAGCGTTTAAAACACCTTTCCACGAATCCGCTGCCACTGGATCCTAAACGTCAACAGCCATACATAATAAATGTGTTTAATAATGCGGTCATGTTATTATTAATACGCGTTTAATGTAGCCGGTTGAAACGCCTTATCTATTAATTTATCCACCTTAAATCTTAGATCTCCGACCGATGGTTTAGCGTATGGAATTCCTTGGAATGCCTTGAATTCTCTTCCGTATCGCGACGTCAGACTGCTGCCTATTAACTGGCCTTGGTCAATATTTAAAATGTCGCTGGCGCCAAATACTATGCCCAAAAGCATCGTAAATATGGCCATTTTTTGCATACTCGGCTGAAAAAAACGAAATGTTATCATATTTTTCACATTTGCAAGTGTACCTAGTTTAATACAAATAATATTATTACATAAAATAAAAACATTTCGTCCAGGTAGGTGTACACTTCGCGGTGTTGTGTTCCCTTTACACTTCAACAGCGATTGCCACAACAGTACGTTCCCCACCTGTAACGGCTGTCCCACATACCTGTCACAGCGTTTTATCGTTGTTTTTATCACAATTATAATAATATTATATTGTTTTGTGGGGTTCTTGATCTCATTAATAATAAATTATTACGAAATCTCATAAATCATATGATTAAACTTTCATATAGCTGTTAAATAGGTTTTGAATGATTTATTTTAATCTATATTTTATCAATATGTTATGCTAGAACAATTTCGGTCTTATTGAAATTATAACAATCATGTTTATTATTTGATTCACTGCAACAAAATTGATTTAATGGCCTTCCTAATTTATTATTGTATATATTTATTTTATATTTTTACTTGGGAAAACGAATCATAACAATTTTATACTGAAAGAAAATAAAAAAACTGAAATCTGCTGTACAGTAGCCGGGTGGAGTGGACCCCGAACATAGAGTATACTCTGTTAAAAATAAGAAACGTAGTCTGCGGCCGACTAATGCGCATGGACGTGGTTTGATAACACGTACCGACATAGACAAAGACACATAATGGGGGAGAAAAATTACACGTTATCTGACCGTCCCCGTCGAAAACTGGTCGCCGCCGACTACGTTTCTTATTTTGAACAGAGTATAGGTTATTATGATAAATGTGATAAATTTTGAATGTAATAATAGATACCATTTATATAAAAAAACAGGCCCTATTAGTTGTAAAATTTTGAACTGCACACTTAATTGTACTGCTTTAAACGGAAATTTTATTCTCACTGCTGTCTTGGAAAAGAAATTTATTCCATATATATATATATATATATATATATATATAAACAAATAATTAAAAATAAAATTAAATAAAACAACAAAATACTTATCTTTTAATCAAAATCAACAATAGCTTATTATATCATATAATAATCTAACTTTAAACTTAAATTTGTAATAATTAAAATCATAATGTATATTTATTATGAAATATGTAGTTAAAACGAAACTTTATTGCTGAACAACGATGGTTCATCACCCTTTAATTTGGCTTCAGGGAAAATATCTTTGTACCATTCCCGTTTTCTACCCAGTCAATGAACTTTTGAATACCTTTTTTTTACTATTTGACCATATTAATACTGCAGATTGTCGATCAAATTCAATTATAATAGGCATATTTATTTTTATATACATTGCATTTTTATAGTTTCTAGAGAATATTTTAACTGATTACAATTTTAGAAAAATTGATAAAAAGAAATTATAATTCAGTAAACTTAAACTTAAAAAAATCATGAAATTCTCATATTTCTTAGTACCTAGCTGGTATATCATTTAATTTTTGTTTTGTAAACTGTAGTGCACATACATTCAAATCGTAATGTACACTTGTACATAACTCGTTTGTTAATTACCTCTTTTGGACGTTATCGAAATATTATTATCTAATTTTATAGTTTATACAATCTCGTTACTGTCAAAGTATATTATTATGTCTACCTTTCATCTTTCGCTGAGCACATTTGCACCAATTACATTTCTATCGTACTGCTCACATAATTTATTATCTATAATAATATTCAACTATAATTAGATATTTAAATCTGCATTTTATTTTAGAATGTATTGTTCTATAATTATGTAAATATATGTAAAAAGTGCTTAAATTAAAACATATTAAAAATTCATAATATGGAAATTTGGCGTAATATATTCCGGTCTGTTATATTTTTGAATTTTATCTGACTACATTACTAGCTAAATGAAATTAAAACATTACTCTCTTCTAAAATTAACATAGAATATTTGAATATTTTAAATCATAATCATAATCATCTCAATAATTTACGTAGGTACTTAACGAATGAATCGATAGTAATATTTTAAATTTGTAATTAAGTAATTATACCGTCTTTTTAAGCCAGAGGTTTTTAATCAGAGTGCCATGTGCTTAAATTCAGGATATCATGAAATTATTTCAAATACATAATATAGAGAATCTTTTTCACGATTTACAAAAAATTCAATTTATTTCTTGAAATCATTTAATGAAAGATGTACCTATCTATGCGTGTGTTATATAATTCAATATTATATTTGGTAACTAAAGAAAACCGAAATTATAAAATATGAATATAAATATAATGTGATATCTATACTATAAAGACGCCTTTATTACTAGGATATTTTTAGAAAATACTTTATATGGTGCCATGAGTCAAAGAGAACCTTTGGTTTAAGTTATAGAGTTTTTACGTAAAAAAAATACGCATATTCAAATATTGTTATATTGAAGTACTTAATCCATAATATAATAGTACTCTCGTTACTTCACTGTAAAAATTATTAATGTTATCATCTACTATTCTACTTAATAAGAAAAATAATAATTAGAAAATCGTATAGACTTCATCGTAGGACAATTCAGTCAATACTATATAATAAATTAAATTGTTGAGTTAAGTATTGCAATTTATTTAAATCTGAGACTAATGAAGTTTTAAATGAATTAGTTCATATAATAAGTCCAGCTGCTAATTGGATGGTAATTTTTGACACCTCGAGCCAATAAGAAGAATTAAACCAACAACGTTTCCATGGTTTAATTTCAAGTCTCGTTATAAATAATTTCTTACGAATGTAAATACATTTTTATACAAAATTTTATTTTATCATTTATTTTTATCATTATACAAATTTATTACTACGATATGTACAATATAAAAAAATTGTACTCGTATTTTTTCGGCAACATAGATTTTACCCAATGGTTATTACCATATTATGCATATTTCAAGTAACAATATTAGTTGTAACTTAACATATGTTTTGTTTTTCGACGGCAAATATTTCATTCCAAAATCCAAGAATTACACGCACAACGATTTTCTGTACGAGAAGTATAACGCCTCACATCACCGTAAGCAAAATGTTCACTATCTCGTCAAGTTCATAAATAAGAATATAAGTCGTACTGCAGCTTAATCGTATCTCCACGATTTTTAATCGGATTTCTAATGTTTTCCGGTCACGTTGTTGACGATTATGCATAGGGTTTTTAGATTCTGATGGAATCGATATTGGTTTTACAATGATGTGTTTTTTATTTTTTATTTTTTGTGTCTTTCATCAACTATTTTGAAAGGAAAGTGAATAGAAAACTTGGGAAATTCGAAAATCAAACTTTTTCAATACTTTTCAAAAGCAACGAAAAAAACCATAACGAAAAAACCGGAATTTTTACGCAAAATCACGTTTGGCAAAATACATTTATTTAAAAAGCTCTAACACAAAAACGAAAAACTGCACACCAAATTTTCACCAAATGTTTATATTGACGTTTTCTATACATGGTTAAATTTAAAGTATTTTAAGATTTTTTGATTTATTTATAGACAATTTAAATTTTCGATTTTTCTAAATTTTTTTTTTTTAAGTACCAATAAAAAAAACTTGGCTGTCCAAAACCTCTTGAAAATTTGATACAAGGTTCATTATAAATTATATTTAGTGTAACTAAAAAAAATTGAAAATCGTTCCACACAAATTTTATTTATAAGCCCATAAATTTCAAATTTGTATGAAATGTGTCAAAATCACGATAATTTGCAAGTTATTTTGTAGGGAAAAATTCGTAACATTTTTTCTATTTATACTTAAGGTTCAAAATTTTAATACAAGGTTATAATTAAGTTATTCTTCAAAGAACTATAAAAAAATGTTTATAACTGTTTGAAATTTAATTTTTTACGAAATTTCATAAAATAACAATTTATCCTCAAACGATTTTAGATATTTTCTATTATTCAAAAAGTATTAGTCGCAGAAACTCGAATTTTTTACCACATTCCAAAATAATTCAAATCCATAAACACGATTATTTTTTATAAGCGTTTGAAAAGCAAATATCGACATAATGTTTAATTTAAATTTAAAAATTTATTTTAATTTTAATTTTAATTAATTTTTTTTTCTTTATTATTACTATTATTAATCCACTGTTTTCAGCACAAACTTATAACTGCTTTTACTCTACGACACGAGGTTTTCCTCAATGTAGAGTAATTTTTAGTAATATTTCATATGTATGTATACTATGTTTATTTTTCTAGTACTAGAATAAAAAATTATTATTATTATTATTATTATTATTATTATTATTATTATTATTATTATATTATGTATTAAATATGACATAATACATAATATAATGTCACGAAAAACACGGTGTAAGAATAAAGAAATATATACAAATGGATTTTGTTATAGAATTATATTACAGTTTGTTAAACACTGGCGACAGTACGGTACGGCGACGGCACAACGACTAGCAATCCAGGTAATCGCTGCACCGTCCTTCGCAGTATAGATAACAATAATAATATCTAACAATAAATAACAATTTTCATACAGAAAATTATAAGAAATTTGTTTTTATCATTTAAACATCAAATCGTTAATTTTGTCTATTTGCAAATTATTGGCGTTTGTTCCGATTGAATCGCTCAACTAGGGGGGGGAGGAGTGGCAAGAATTCGAAAGGATTGAAACAAACTTGTGTTTAATTGACAATTTCCATTGGAGATGTTATTTTTTTTAAAAAAAACTTAGATAGGAAATTATATTATATAATATAATATATTGTATATTCGATAATTTTTTTCTACAAAGAAAAATCTATGAATCATAAATATGTTTTCGAGGGATAATGAGGATCTTTAAATTATTTCATATAGGTACTATAGGAAATATTATATAATATTATAATAAATAGTATATACATATTGTATTATGCCAATATCTCATCTACTTTGCAAATATTTTAAACATTTTATTGAACAATTCAGAACTAAGTCACGGTTTGAGTAGTTTTATATTTGTTTAACGGTGTTAGAATGTATTTTTACGGATTTCCATAGTTCGCACAGAGCATTTATTTAATTTGTCATCGGTTTATTTTTCAGTTCATACACCAAAATACAACTATAGGTACCTATTAATTATATTATTATTCTTATAAATCACTAGCTTTTATTACCCGGGTTTTAATATGGTAACAATTTGATTATGAAATAAATATATGGATGCAAATAATACCCCGGTACTCGATTGAAAGTTGTGATTAAAATACCTACGCTGTAGTATTTAGTTATGATTTTCTACATAATAAAATGAAACTACTGACCAAATTTCACACTCATAGATTTAGAAGTTCCGGCTAGTTGAATTTTTCCATACTCCTTTTTTTTATTCTTTTTAACCCTCTAAATCTAAAGAGTTAAATTTTGAAAAATAATTCCCAAGTGTTCGTTTACGTTGTATTCAAATCTTTGTGCAAAATTACAAATATTTAAACCTAACGGCTTGGGCTATGCATTGATAGATCAATTTATTATTTTATAATAAAGAGAAGATGACGAAAAAATTGATTTTACTTGGTTATTTTGTTAAAATCTAAAATCGTTTACAGCATTTCTTTCTTAAAATATTAGACGTAAAGTCAAGTACTTGACAAAGCGTTGATATATTTTCTTGTAAAATTACTAACTTTAACCATAAAGTTTAATCACACTGTATTTGAATACAATTTTTTCTTCGTTTCTCTCGCGCCATCATCAGTGAACTTGATATAAATTAAATTTAAAATGTATTTTTAGTCCATTAAAATATAGTTATAATTTTTAGTAATTGATCAATACATCGATATTACGTACTATGTGCTGGCGTAACACGTCCATATGTCTATCATCGGTTTCGATACTTTGAAGTATTCTCATTTTAATAATTTTTTCTGACCATCGGATAATTATAGATTGAATTCGTCATCATTTGTTACACCGAACATTTTGGACATGGTCCATAGAACATATCATCCAATACTATTTCATTCACGCAACAATGCTAGTTGTATTGCCATACAAAAAACGCCTTAAAGACTAACTGACAACAAAAATATGAATTATCAAATAAATGAAAAATTATAAAAGAGCTTAGAATGTTTAGATAATTATAAGTATAGAAAAAATGCAGTATTATATCACCATATGAAATTATTGATTAAAAAACTAATTTTATGTTGTAGATTATATTAATTAATGTTGCTACCAAAAGCCGGTGGTTATAGGGATGGATAACCAGGACATACGCACATGAACAATATTAATAATTTAAACTAAAATAATAACGGATAAAAGTATTTCTTACTAAATATAAAAAAATCTTTATTCAAACTTATGTCTCATATTATGTTATTACAGGTTTATTTCTAAACACGTGCTAATTGAGATATTCAATTTATATTTTATTTAAATTTTAAATGATTTTTTATGATTTATAATATTACAAATAATACTATCCATTTCAATAAACAGAACTTTTCTACTGAACGTTCTATATGCTTGTATAGTAAACTTATAGATTCTGAACGGATTGATGAATGTATTGATTTTACAATTATGTCTATTTTAATTTTAATTTTTGTGTTTGTCATCACATTTTGAAGCAGTAAAGTGCTTCAATTTTCTCATCCGGCAACTTTCCAAAATAAAAAGTGAATCTTGTTGGTATTTTGGATTGTCAATGTTAAATATTTTCAATAGCTTTTAAAGTTTTGGGAAAAACCATAAAATAATTGCGGAAATCCATTTTTTTCAAAATATTTTTTTCATATTGCTTTAACACAAAAACAAAAAACACATATACTTAAAATTTTCACCAAAAGTTTATATTAGCATTTTCTATACATGATTAAAGTTTTGAAGTATTTTGACTTTTTTTGACCTATTTATAAACAATTGATATTTTCAATTATTCTAAGTATTTTTTTTTTTTTTTTGAAAGATCAAAAAAAAAAATGTGGGCGTCAAAAAAATCCTGAAAATTTAATACGATGTTTATTATAAGTTATACTTATAACAATTAAAAAAATATAGAAAACTGTTTGACACAAATTGTTTTTATTTACAAAGGTTTCAATCTAAAATATTGTTCAACAATTCTAAATTCAATACAATTACAGTTCACTTTTATTATTTTCTGTTGTAAACCCATTTTTAAAAAATAGTCTAGTCGATTTAGATGCAATAGGCAATGAATTCCAAAATTTATAATTTTCCACAAATGGATTTTTTATCACACTGGGACGATCTGAATCAATATAAAGCATTGATTGTTTCTGTGTATCAAATTGTGGCCAAACTGGGCTGTTTTCTGAACCATCAATAGTTGGAATGCTGTAAACATTATTTAAAATTATTTAGATATCAGATAATGATAAAGAATAGGCTTTAAATAATCATTTACATTTACAAATATCTACTACCATACTAACAAGATTTTTATTTAAATGATCATCAATTGGAAAAATGAATAATAAATTGCGTATTCAGGTTCAATAATAGCTATACTTAAGAAACCACACACCATTAAAATAGTACACAGACTTTCATTGTTGTTATTTTTCAAATATATAAAATTATTTAAAATAAAAATTACCAGAATGTTTTTTAAATATTACAAAATTTTATATAGTGCAAAATATTTCACTATAGTGCATAAAATATTACATCAATTTTTGAGTAACGTAGCCCATAAATATCGTATTATGTCGTAGATATCTGCTAAAAAAGAATTTTCTGAATATCCACAACTAAGAGGGCGAAATAAGAGTTAGAAATTATTTATATTCTTTTCAGTTTTATGAAGATTAAAATTAACATTCGAGATGAAATTTTGAAATCAACGTGCATGGGTAAAACCAAGAATGTTTTCTCAAATAATACTATTAGTTTTCGTTAAAATAGATAGTTGTTCACGGAAGTGTCCATGAAAAACTCTTAGATTAGTAACAATTTGAGGAATATATTATAATATAAATACAGAGATTTAATTCGATGTAAAATTAGAGTTTACGTTTCACTTGTATGGACCACTTACGTGGGCCTCGGACCTTGGTTAATAAACATATTTTCAGTATATAAAATGACTTTATAACTTCATTGAAATTTTCTTTATTGAACTTTTTCTGAACTTGAAGTCAATACGAAAATGTTGGACTACGTCATTTTTTAAAGTGTATTGCACCGTTCAGTAGTATACTACATAATAAAATTCCATCCAACAATTTTTGGGGTAAAATGTAGTTAAGAGAACGGTTACGATATTGTTAAAAATCAGGGAAAAGAAGTCCCATACCATGAATGAATCACAAATTAGATATTAAAACAATATTAGGTCATATAGGTTTAAATTAGATATTCGTAATTTTAACAATTTCAAACAATCTGAATTAAATTTAATTAAAATCCAATTAGTAAATAGATTAAGTAAAATAATAATAAACGGTAGGACAATCGAAGTTCCACAGGATTGTCAAGTTTTTCTTAAAAAAAGTGTCTGAAGATTAAAAAAAAAAATCTTAAAATAATACAATAAACCCCCCGTAAACCTTCGAAACAATTATTAATCTTGTTTTGTAATTTTAATATTAATTATATTATATTAATATATTAATAATACTTTATACAATACAATATAAATTATTAAAATATTTTAACCATTCTTTCGTATGATTAGGTATAAAAAGGTATTGATTCCACAGCTTATTAAACCCAAAATACGTTGACCACTCACAATCATTTTCCTGTGAAACTCCAGGTAATTTAGCCTATTATTTTTTAAAAATGTTGGTGTACATAATATCTACAGTAAGTAATGTTTTAGTATAGGTAACATCGATCTCTCAATACTCACTCGGATGCAGCGAATTTCGTCCAAATATTAACCATAAGCATTGAAACGTTCAAATCTTTTTCATTTAAATCTTTATGGTTCCAATTCTTCAGTTTAAACAAACTTATCAACTCATCGCCATGTGTGACCCCTAGTTTTTGATGCATATTTCCGTATAATGTGTTAAATGAGAATTCATTTTGATAATCATATAGATATAAATACATCGGTGACGAGAATCTAAATACCATGTCTAACAGGCCATAAATAACACCACCATCACTAAACATCTAAAATTAAAAAAAAAAATCAGAAATCAGAAATTTTCATAAAAATGAATATTTGCTTTCTAAAATTGCATACGTCAAAATAACTTTAAATATATTCAATAAAAACTATCCGTTACCATAAATTATTATTTATTACCGTATTAATTTTAAAGTAGGCGCTACATTTCAAATATATAATTCTTTTAAGCATAGGCTGACATCGTGAGGGGGTCGTAGGGGGCTTAGCTCATCCTTAATATTATTCATTGTTTTTACTGTGCATAGGAAGGGAGTGCAGAGGCCAAGCTCTGTGGATCATTTTATATTGGATTATTATAGCCCCCTTAAAAATTTAAACAAATGGCCGCCTATGCAACTCAGCTATAAAAGTCAAATAAATATTATATAGGATTAACTATTCCTATTATTTATTATAAGTACTTGTATTACATTCATCATAATTACGTATTAGTTGTAATATATTAGTATCTAATAAATCTGATACATTTTAAAATTCATACAATGAAACAGATACAATTGTTATATTACTTCCACTAAATTGGTATACGAATTATCGAGTTTCCCCGTCGGAAAGTATTTCTGCAAAATCGCTTCACTGATTTCATTTACATCTGAAGCATAATTTTCGTATCCCATCATGTATGCCATTTTAGATTGAAAATCTTTTAAGAATTCTGGATTTGGTAGAGATTTGTCATCCATCAAAACTGAAATATACAACAAACATCAATAAATAGTATAACTAGTAATAAATAGTAAAACACCATAAATAGTTTACATGATTCATAACAGACTATTTTAAGCAGTGATAAAAAAAATCCTGACATTAATGATACCTTATTGTCATCCACAAGCATATTAATCATCAAACGATGGAGTTATGGTTTTTGTCTATACGACAGGCCGACAGCCGTCATAACCAGTCCTTTGAGCATTATATTTTTTGTTTTAAAACAACGAGAATTAAAAAAAATTTCTAAGACTCTCAGTGACATACATTCAAATTTGCTAGAAGAGTTGGGGAGGAGAGTCAAAAACAATAATACATTCAAAAACTACTCATCTATAACTTCCTATTGCTTCAATAAACAAACATATATAAGGTATATTTAAATATACCTTTTTGAATATCAAGTTAAATAAAAAACGGAAGGGCTTCGCTTCACTTGGGGGTGGAGTGCACCTCGTTTATAGGATAGGTCATTATTACAATAGATTTGTTAAATTTAAATGCAATGATAGATTTTATTGTATACGAATAACGATTCTGAATGGAGTTAATATGTTTGTCTAAAATGTATATATAATAATATAGTATTTTATATTTAAATTGAATTATAATGCAATTTCGTAAAAATTTAAATTTCAGTCATAAAATTTTTCCTTTAAGTCCGGTAAAAATTTTCTTATATATTTTTGAAGATTAGCTTATGGACAACCTAATGTTAAAATTTTGAACCTTAAGTCCAAACAGAAAAAATTTTATGAATTTTCAACTACAAAATAACTTGCAAATTATCGCGATTTTAACATATTTTATACAAATTTAAAATTCGTAGGCTTATAAAAAAATTTGAGTGAAACGATCTCCAATATTTTTTAGTTACAATAAGTTTAACTAATTATAAACCTTGTATTAAATTTTCAAGAGTTTTCAGTCAGCCAATAAAATTTTATAGATGTTTAAAAAAAAAATTTTACAAAAATCGAAAATTTAAATTGTCTATAAATAAGTCAAAATATGTCAAAAATACTTTGAAAGCTTAACCATATATAAAGATTTGGAAATTTTGAATGGATCGATGAATGTATTGATTTTATAATTATATGTGTGTTTTTTTATTTTTGTATTTGTTATTACGTTTTGGAGCTCTAATATTGCTTCGATTTTCTCACTCAATAATTTTGCTGAAAGAAAAGTGTATCTTATTGGTATATTGATAAGTCAGAAGTTAAAAATCGTAAATCGTTTTCAAAAAGCGTTTGGAAACCCCTCAATGATGTAACGGAAAAACGGATATTTTAAAACAAAAACCATGAAACTTTTCCTGGCAAATACTCGTATACTTAAAAATTTAATTAAAACTTTAAATTTAGGTTGTTCTTTCTGTTATTCAAAAATCTATAAAATAAAACTTCGGCAAAATTATTTTTTATAAGCGTTTAAAGTGCAAATATTGACATAATATTCCAATTTAAAAATAATATAACATATATTCTGGACTGATAAATCCTCTCGTTAATCAGAAATGATATTCATTTACAATGTTACTTATCATTGCATTCAATTTTAACACATCCATTACCATACCCCTATTACCGAAGTCCACTCCAACCTTATTGCACAAAAGAACGAATTTCCGTCCGTTTTTTTGTTTATTATAATGAATAATATGCTTTCGTCAACTATACAATTGTATAAATAAATTATAAATTTATATTCATACAGACATGAATTTTGTAGTGAACATAATAAACACAAAATATGTGTTTATTCTTCATAGCTCAGAGCATAATATCAATAAAACAATTATTAAAATTTAAAAATATCACATAATTTTTTTTTTTTTTGCACTGAGGAGGGAGTAGGACCTGAATTTTCTCATAAGTACGCCACTGAAGACAATAAATACAGACGCACTTTTAAATATTTAATGGTCTACAAACGAGGGACAGGACTTGCAATAAAATATTTATAAAACTTACATGAAACTTGCATTCCTCCTTCAGCTGAGTTAAAGCCAACTAAAGCCGGCACAAAAGACTCTAGCTTTAATTCAGATATATGGTGGTGACACAGAAAAGACTTTTGGCCTGAAACACATTGCTCTGCTACTGGTATAAAAAATATGTATCGAGAAAAATACTGTTTTTCCTGTATAAAATAAAAAAAATCTATAAGCTATAAGCGTAATACTACAAGCTTAACCTTTAAAGTTTAATTTATAGGTTATAGGTAAAAAATACTAACAGTTAATATTAATATCTTATTTTAATTATCTTTATAGTTATATAGTACCTTATATAATTATAATTGATGATTGGTAATTTACAAAAATATATTACTATAAAATTTAATTTTTACAAAAAAAAAAAAAAAAGGATACTTCAAAATTTATAAATATAATTATGAAATTCTATTTATCAACCATTTTATAAAATAACACGTATTTTACTTACGTCCATTTTGTTAAGAATATCGATAAAAAATCGTGCAGGTAATTTCTTCAGACATTTTAAAATATCTTTCGAAGAACTTCCAGCACATTCAGCTAAATTAGAAATTAATTTAGTACGATTGCGTGCCACACCGGGTAGAAGTATAGTCCGACGACATAATGGGGAGCCACTTTGAAGTATGGCTTTATGGAAAAGACCTTTACTCATGGGTGACATCATATGGTGACCGACACTAACAGCACCAGAACTTCCACCAAACATTGTCACTTTCCCAGGATCACCACCAAATTTATCAACATTTTCTTGAACCCAACGCAACGCCATTACTTGATCTTTCATTTGATAGTTTCCTGGTAATACGTCATCTTCCAAGCTCAATAAGCCTGCCGGCATCAATAACGTTAACTAACATGGAATATTTAAACAAATGTCCTTTAATGTAACTCACCTAATGCTCCTAGTCTGAAATTGCATGTTATCAACACTATATCTTTATCCATAAAATATTCAGGGCCAAATGATTCAAAATTACTGTGACCCAAATAAAACGCTCCCCCATAAATCCAAAACATTACAGGTAGTTTGCCATCAGTAATTGGAGTGTACACATTTAAATAGAGACAATCCTCTTGGCTGTGAGGTTCGTTTTCTTGTAGACAAATTTTTGAACTCTTAGTTGCGTCCAGAATGCCATTCCATGGATCAACTGGTTCCGGAGCCTGCATCATAATTGTAAATCAATTAGAACATTCTCAAATATAATGTAAAAAATTATCTTTGGTACCTCAAATCGAAGTTCTCCTACTGGTGGTTTTGCATACGGTACTCCGGTGTAAGAGTAGTATGGTCTCCCTTCTCTTGATTTTAAAATTTGACCCTTTAAAATTCCTTTTGCAATTTTCACCTCGATGTCGCAAAATGCCGAATGACATAACAATATAACCACAGCAAATAATAACATTGTATTCACCTTATTTTATTCATATAAATAAATATTACAAATATTATTTTGCATTATCTTGCATTATGTGAATATTGTTTTAGATTCTGAACGGAGTGATGGAATCTATTGATTTTACAATGATGTGTGTTTTTTTTTTTTTTTGTGTGTCTGACGACCACTTTTTTTGCAGTAAAAATGCTTCGATTTGCTTATACAGCAACTTTTCTTAAAGAAAAGTAAATGTAGATAGTACTTAGACGAGTCAAAAATACAACTTTTTTAAAACTTTTTGCAATAATCGAAAAATACGTTAAAAAAATTACGAAAAAACGGGAAATTTTACGCAAAATCACGTTTTAACAAACTACATTTTTTTAAAATGCTCTAACTCAAAAACGAAAAACCGCAACTACTTGAAATTTTTACCAAATCTTTATATTGGTGTTCTCTATACATGGTTAAGTTTTCAAAGTATTTTGACATATTTTGACATATTTTGACATATTCATAGACAATTTAAATTATCGATTTTTTTAATTTTTTTTTTTTTCAACACCTATTAAATTTAATCAGCTGGCCGAAAACTCTCGAAAATTTAATGCAAGGTTTATAATAAGCTTAACTTATCTTCACTAGAAAATATCGGTGATCGTTTCACTCAAATTTTTTTTATAAGACCATAAAGTTCAAATTTGTATAAAATATGTTAAAATCGCGATAATTTGCAAGTTATTTTGTAGCTGAAAATTCATAAAATTTTTTCTGTTTATACTTAAAGTTCAAAATTTTAACACTAGGTTGTTCATAAGTTTATCTTCAAAAATATATAAAAAAATTTCTACTGGACCAAAAGAAAAAAATTTTATGACCATTTGAAATTTAAATTTTTACGAAATTGCATTATAATTCAATTTAAATATAAAATATTATATTATAATATACACATTGTAGACAAACATATTAATTCCGTTCAGAATCGTTATTCGTATACAATAATATCTATCATTGCATTCAAATTTAACAAATCCATTGTATCGATGACCTATCCTATAAACGAGGTACACTCCACCCCCAACTGTATAGCAAAGCGAGGCCCACCCGTTCTTTTTTTTATTGTAATTTAATTTTTTTAATAAAATACACTACCTTAACAACCTAGTTTTGTACGAAACTGTCTTGACCGGGCCATAGGTTTTAAAGGAAACTACTGTACATTATACATATTACATTATTTAGACCCCAGGTTAATATATCATTGATTACATTTATCCCCATTTTATTTTGAAAATATAGAATATTTCTAATATTTTTATCAGTCTATTACTTTAATTGTTATTTCTAAATTATAATTAGTATTGTATTTAGTATTACCTATATGCTTTATGCAATCAACAATGATTATATCACATCAAATTCAAATTAATTTCAAACCAATAACAAGTAGTCGATAGTTAATTCACACTAAAGTCGGGTTCCCACTATATACGGTCCCATGTTCGTGCATACATATCCTTTGATGTGATCCATAGTAAGTTATTGGTTTATCACAGTGTTTTGACGAGTATACCGTACGGCGAACCACGTTACCATGAAATGGAATCTATTTAAATAATTTCCGTGTACCGTTGAACTATATGATTACGGCTGTCTTTTTGAAAACATGGTAAAATAAATTATCATTATCATAATCATAGAACTGGTAATGATAATTTTACCACTGAGGACCGAACCGAAATACGGAAATAAACGGGACGGTCAATTTAATGCATGTACACAGGACCGTGTATTATGGAGTCTCGCCTTAAAAATAAAACTTTATATTAAAAATGATTATGGTTTGGACCATAAAATAATGTGGTCCAATCAAATGACACGACACCGACACACGACGCTTAATTAATCCGTCTCCATGAATCTAAAATACATTTAGTATGTAATGATGGTTCGTTAGGTGTTCGTTGTTCTGGATAAGTTTATATTTGAATTACTTTTTTCAACACCAAAGATAACATAATATATTATCTAACGGACACACGTTGAGGTTGAGTGGTCACTACGAATAATTTACTGGACACGGAACGGGTACAAATTAGATGATACACAAACCTTCTAATTCTACAGCAGGAGAACAGGCACACTGCGTTAATCGTGATATATTCGATCCACGATATTAAGAAGATAGGGTGTAATCACTGTTATTACATTGACGCAAAAAATTTGTTAGTCTCTTAGCTCAAATTCTGAAACCAGAGTACGTCACCATTTGCCCGAAGGCCGATATTTTTATTCAAGTTGTACTGGAGATCTACGTTTAATTTCTATTTAAATTATAATGTATTTTATTTAAATATTTTCTTAAAGTTAAAAATCTTCATTGCGACAGTCAATATCATATATATTTTATATATTGTTTAATGTTTATATATATATATATACAAAAGTTTTGAAATCATTATTTTATTATAAATAAGCAGTTGAAAACCCTTTAGAACATTTGACATTAGTACAGTAGTAAATAATTAATTACAATGAAAAATTACAAATAGAAAATAATAGTAGATAGTGGATACTTAATGTGCTACATAAACATTTTCATTAAAAAAAATATTTATAAACATGGTGTGACATTAGAACAATAAAACTAACAGTTACAAGACAAAATAACAATAATATAATATAGATAATTAGATAATACAGAGAATATATTGAGATTTAGTAATATTTAATTTAATTAACAGCAGAACATAATTCTATATAAACATTTTGTTTAAAAACTTGGTGTGACATAAAAAAAAAATCAATTTTATTAGCAACACTATTGGCCAAAGTAAGTACTCTAGGAAAGGATGATGCGGAATTATAGTTGGTGGTATAAGATGAGACGACGAATATGTTATGTGACCTCGTACCGTGATTTTTAAAGTTAAAATTAACCATGGAAAGAAGCTCGGGGGAATCAACGTTACCATTCAGTAAATCATACAAAAACATCAAGTCTGCAATACTTCTTCTAGTTTCGCACAAAGACACCCCCAGATGGGTTGACTGTAAGTGATATGAGTCTCGGTCAATGGTTAAATTTAATTAACTATAGGTTAATTTTAGAAATTTATACTGTACATTTTCTAACTGATTTATATAAAGAGCATAATTTATTAGGTGACCATAGAGCCAAATTCTAAGTGAGACCTAACAAGTGAGAAGTATAATATTTTCATTGAGTTTATATTTTTGAAATTTTTTGTGTTTCTATAAATAAAACCTAAGCTTTTTGTTCATTAGTTATCGAATTTATATGTGAATATATATTGGCTTCAAGTAAAATTCCTAAATCCTTGATATAATTGACTCTTGTAAGCAATGTATGGTCAATTGAGTAGTTAAACAAAATAGGTTTTTGAAGGCGTGTGAAGGTAATTATACTACATTTATTGATGTTTATTGGTAAACAATTTTGTCTACTCCAGCTTACAAGCTTGTCCAGATTAGACTGTAAATTCATTGCATCAGAGAGAGATTCAATTGGTGAAAATATTTTTGTATCATCGGCAAATAATAACAAGTTTACCGAAGAATCAAGAACAGTGGGTAAATCATTAATAAACAATATAAACAATAGATGTCCCAAATGAGAACCTTGTGGAACTCCCGAGCACACATTAAAATAATTAGAAGTAAAAAAAAATAATTTTACTGCTTCGGTGCGGCAAATAAAATATGATTCTATCCAATTTAAAAACTTACCACTGAAACCAAAATTGAATAATTTTTTTAGAAGTAATTTGTGATTGACTTTATCGTAAGTTTTTTGGAAATCTGTGTAAATGGAATCAATTTGAATATGGTTATTGAAGGAATTTAAAATTTTAGATTGGTAAAGTAAGAGATTAATGGAAATTGACATTTTAGGTCTAAAGCCATGTTGATTTGTGCAAATGTACTGAGAAATAATTAAGGATAATTTTTATGTGATTATTGCTTCAAACATCTTAGGAATTATTGACAACTTAGAAATAGGTCTATAATTTGTGACATCGTGTTTGTCACCAGATTTATGTATCAGCGTCACAAAAGACATTTTCCAAATGTTAGGAAAGTAACCAATAGTTAAGGATTTATTGAACATTAGATATAAAGGATTAACTAGTATTGACCCACAAGCTTTAAGAAAAGATGAAGGAACACCATCGGGACCTGTAGCAGAATAAATATCTAATGAATTTAAATATTCATAAATTTCACTTTTGCTAATATACCAAGAACTTAGATTTAGGACATTTTTAGACAAGTCTGGGGAAGTTTGGTTATGTACAAAATATGATTTAGAAAAGTCAGATTCAAAAACACTGGAAAAAAAATCTGCAAAAAGCTGTGCTTTTTCTTGAACATTTGAAGACGATGAATTGTTGAATTTTACTGTAACGGGAAAATTACAAACAGTTTTTTTTAAATATTTAACATATTTCCAAAAAGGTTTAATATTTGTTTGAATACTATTTTCAATATGGAGTTAATGTTGAGTGTAACTTATAGAAGTTAAGATTTTGCATTCATTACGAAGGCGAGAGAATTCTAAATAATTTTCAGGCGAGGGGCACAATTTAAATTTTTTGTGGGCTGATTTTTTTCCAACAATAAGATTTCTAAGGTTAGCATTTGCCCATACTGGAGAATAGTTATTGAAAATTTTGGTTTTAGGGACAAATAAACTAAAAGTGTGATGAATAATTTGGTAAAATGTTGTTACAATTTTCTCCATAGAAAATATTTTATTATTTAAATTAGATTCAAAATTAATATTACAGAGGAAATTTGAAATTTCATTAAAATTGCATCTATTAAAGTTGTATATAATAGGATATTCAGAAGTAGAATTGAAATTAGAATTCGTAAACTATAGAAAAATGTCTAAATGTGGGTGATAACAATCAATCTTAGGAACGAGGGACTCTGAAGAGTGATTTAAAGAAATAATTTCAACATTGTCATTGGTCATAATACAATCAAGAGCTCTTTCATTTTGATTTTTTATGTGATTTTTTTTGTTTTAAATTTAAAAAAGAACGGCTGGGCCTCGCTTTGCTGTACAGTTGGGGGTGGAGTGCACCTCGTTTATAGAATAGATCATCATTACAATAGATTTGTTAAATTTAAATGCAATGATAGATATCATTGTATACGAATAACGATTCTGAACGGAGTTAATATGTTTGTCTAAAATGTGTATATAATAATATAGTATTTTATATTTAAATTGAATTATAA
>JAIPRK010001346.1:0-73283 GCA_025469195.1 Chaitophorus viminalis | reverse complement strand
TAATATGTTTGTCTAAAATGTGTATATAATAATATAGTATTTTATATTTAAATTGAATTATAATGCAATTTCGTAAAAATTTAAATTTAAAACAGTCATAAATTTTTTTCTTTTTGGTCCGGTAGAAAATTTTTTAAAGATTTTTAAAGAGTGGCTTATGGATATCTTAGTGTTAAAATTTTGAACCTTAGTTATAAACAGAAAAAATTTTATGAATTTTTATCTACAAAATAACTTGCAAATTATCATGATTTTGACACATTTTATACAAATTTGAACTTTATGGACTTATAAAAAAAATTTGAGTGAAACGATTTCCGATATTTTTTAGTTACGATAAGTTAAACTTATTATAAACTTTGTATTCAATTTTCAAGAGTTTTCGGCAATTAAATTTGAAAGATGTTCAAAAAAAAAAAATTTTACAAAAATCGAAAATTTAAATTGTCTATAAATAAGTCAAAATATGTCAAAATACTTTGAAAACTTACCCATGTATAGAGAACGCCAATATAAAGATTTGGTGAAAATTTCATGTGGTTGCGGATTTCCGTTTTTGAGTTAGAGCATTTTAAAAAAATGTATTTTGTAAAAACGTGATTTTGCGTAAAATTTCCCGTTTTTTCGTAATTTTTTTATCGTTTTTTTCGATTTTTTAAAAAATTATTGAAAAAGTTGGATTTTTGACTCGCTCACGTACCATCTACATTCACTTTCCTTTCAGAAAAGTTGCTGTTTAAGAAAATTGAAGCATTTTTACTGCCAAAAAAGGTGTCGTGAGTCACAAAAAAAAAACACACATCATTGTAAAATTAATAGATTCCATCACTTCGTTTAGAATCTAAAAATATAGATTATATATAATTTTGAAAAAACGGCAAACAATAATTATATGATATAGAATATGATGGCTACCCCTTTGCAGTCGGTATAATAATATTTTATAGTGTTTGAAAATGTCACGAAATATTTCAGTACCTATTTTAAAAATCTACTATGCAGTATGCACTCGATAAACGTTGTTAGTGTTGGTACAGTAATGATATTATTACCATTTACGACTTACATTTACATTAAACTTTTATATTATACTATTCACCGCAATATAAATAATTTTATAATTATAAACTATGCATAATTTTTTGTTATAAATGTATACCCAAATTATATAATGTTTAGATTAAGATTACGATGCTAAAATATTGAACGTCATTAATAGTGTAATAAATATTTATATTTAGTCACAATAATTATATATTTTTATTCCAACTATAAATTAACATTGTAAAATACTTGGTGTATTGAAAAAATTATATTGTTAAATAAAAAAAAAAAAATAATAACAATTAAATAATAGAACTATATTGACGGGACGTCAAGACGACAATAAGCAATTTCCTGAGATAAAAAAAGCAAATTTTGCCATAAATAGTTGAAAACAAGACAATATAATATAGCAATATGTATTCTAATACCTATGTCAACCCAGACATTTATATACATCAATAATCATCATTAACACATTTTGTATTCAGAAAACTTTCAATATTTCACGTTTTTGTGAAATATTTCATACTTCAAATACTAATAACATGTATAACAAATATCTCGTATTTCGACGTCAGTCATAAGACTATAGTGTAAATGTGTAATATGAATTACTACTTAGTAATTAAACTATTTTTATTTTTAGTAGTTTAGTAGTTCAGTATAGTTGTTATAGTTATTCTTATTCGAGATACGAAAACTGAATTGGTAAAGAATGAAATTAAATGTATTTAGAATGATTATTCTTATCTACTAATCTACTATATTTTATTCAGTTAATATTATATTACCTACATAAATTATGAAACATAATTACAATATTAATGTATTATTTTTATTTATATAGAGGTAAATTTTCATTCGAATCGTTCATTTCATACATTTAAATCGTCCACGTATTCAATTGTATAATATATAGTATTCAAAATACGAATACGTTTTCCTTACCAACCGTATTTTTTGTATCAACTGTAGTACCTTATAGTAAGATATACAAATTGAATAGAATCAGTTTTCTCGAATTAATATAATGTATTATAATATGTTCACAGTTTTAGATTCTGAACGGAGAGTGATAGAATCTATTGATTTTACAATGATGTGTGTTTTTTTTATTTTTTATTTTTTTTTTGTGTCTGACCACACCTTTTTTGGCAGTAAAAATGCTTCGATTTGCTTAAACAGCAACCTTTCTGAAAGGAAAGTGAATGTAGATGATACTTGGGCACGTCAAAAATCCAACTTTTTTAATACTTTTTAAAAAATTGAAAAAACCGATAAAAAATTACAAAAAAACGGGAAATTTTACGCAAAATCACGTTTTTACAAAATACATTTTTTGAAAATGCTCTAAGTCAAAAACAAAAAACCCGCAAAAACTTGAAATTTTCACCAAATCTTTATAATGGCGTTGTCTATACATGGTTAAGTTTTCAAAGTATTTTGACATGTTTTGACTTATTTATAGACAATTTAAATTATCGATTTTTGTAAAAAAAAAATTTTTTTTAACATCTATAAAATTTAATTGGCTAACCGAAAACTCTTAAAAATTTAATGCAAGGTATATATTAAGTTAAACTAATCGTAACTAAAAAATATCGGAGATGGTTTCACTCAATTTTTTTTTACGAGCCCATAAAGTTCAAATTTGTATAAAATATGTTAAAATCGCGATAATTTGTAGTTGAAAATGCACAAAATTTTTCTGTTTATACTTAAGGTTTAAAATTTTAACACTAGGTTGTCCATAAGCTAATGTTCAAAAATATATAAAAAAATTTCTGCTGGACTTAAAAGAAAATATTTTATGACTGTTTGAAATTTAAATTTTTATGAAATTGCATTATAATTCAATTTAAATATAAAATACTATATTATTATATACACATTTTAGGCAAACATAATAATGACCTATCCTATAAACGAGGTGCACTCCACACCCAACTGTACAGCAAAGCGAGGCCCATCCGTTTTTTTAAAATAAATTTTATTTTCAGTTTTTTTTTTTTTTAATTGTAAAATGACTAAAATGCGACGACCAGAAAATAAACAACGTTCTGTGGTATATGAATATTTTTTAAAAAATGTATCAGTCATGTTTTTCTCCTTCGTTTTATTTTTTGTTTTACGATGAAGATTTAAATATTGACAATATGCATTTAGTATGCATTTTAGTTTATATAGGTATATTAGGTATCTATATTGATTATCATTTGATTATTGACTATTGATCACCTATATTGGCTAATATAGTATCTAAAATTCTAAATCCGTGCTATCGAGTGTTTGGGTGATTTTTATCAAATATTTCTACTACATTTTCTCGATTATTTTAATCGAGCGAGTCACTCGATCATAATAATATCTCGATTATCCCTCGACCATCGAAAAAACTCGATTATCCCTGTCACAAAATTTATTATTATCGCCATTCCGGTGAAATCGGATAAAAATTTAAAATATATCTGGCGCGTCTATACGGTCAGTACGGTCGATAACGGAACGTAACGTAGGTACGCGATTTAATCGATGTTCCGGGTACGAACAACCGCCAAGTATCAGCGAACTTGGTATGATGTACGCGACGTTATCAACTGCGGACCACCTCCGCCGCCGCCGCCGTCCCAGCCGACAATCCGACGATCAACAGCATACCTTCTTTCTCAATTTGTCGGCGTGCGCCACTGCTGTCTCGTGTCCAACACATTTTTTCGATCCATTTCGTTTTGATTATTGCCGTTTTATCCACCAAATAGTTATTATTAATACCCGGCGTGCAACAATCGTTTGTCGTACGTCCCGTTGTGCCCGGTCGCACGGAAAGCAAAGGAGAGAAAAATAACGTTCCATGCGATACCCACCACGAACCGATCTGTATACGATTTCACGTAACACTTCTTTTGACGTGATCCCGTAGATCGCCGGGTGTACGCATCGCGGTTTTCCGATTCCCTTGGTACTTTACCGGTTTTTAATATTTTTCTCCCTCACTCGAACGCTTTTGTCCACGTAATTCAACCAGCTGGCGATTCACACAATGGACCCGAATATGGAAGTAATGTAAGTTTTTACGACGACGACAAGTCGAGAAATACATCTGCTGATGGTACGGCTCCAAAAACTCCGTGGCCTGACGTCTAATCAATACATAGTATCTTGTAGCGCTTAATACATCGTTCTGTCGTACTCAACATCTAATGTGTTCGTTCCTCACACTTCTGAGTTTGTTGCAATGTTGAGGTATACACATATTCATTTAGTAATTTCTTACTCATGGCTTAATAAAAAATTCATGGCCGATGGCTTTCGAGTATGTTACACGGGTCAATGTCTTACTTATGTCCATACGATAATGCAAGATGGATGTCATTTGTGTTTTTATAACCTATCAGCCTATTAAAGTATTATTATTCACTTCTAAATGATTCCGAACACCATTTCTGAAGCAGTGAATGGCATTAAAATTAATCTGATCATTAAATTACCGCTATTGCTTGGAGTGTCTAGTTTTTCTATAATATTGATAATTTTCATCATACATTCGACCTAATAAATACTCAATGATTATATTATAATCTGAAATATTAATTATCTCTAGGAGAAAATAATAGTAACAAATTTATGTTATGATCATATATAAATACTATGGCTTCTTATATTAAATAGTGTAATACAAGTAAAATAATAAAGCTATAATATTAATATTATGTTCTAAAGAACGCACACAACTAATTTTTTTTTTTTTTGATTAATAATTACGAAAATAATCTCATCCAACTGTAATTTATGTTCTATAAGTTTAAAAATTCTTTTTTTTCCATAATATGTTTTTTATGTTCTTAAACTATTTATTTTATATATTAGTATAAATATTTTATGGGAATTCAAAATTATAATGAAGTAATAAATATTATCTGATGATACCTGTCTGCTTTTCTCACATAATACATGGGAAGGTGTTTATGAAAAATCTGTAACTGGCTTTCGTAAAATATTAAAAACATTGAAAGAAAGAAATCTATCCCTAAACATAGAAAAAACAGTGTTCATTCCGTTTTCTATTAATAAGTCCGATTCTACTATTAGCTCCATTTCAATACACGAATGTTCTAATAACAAGAACTGTAACTCAATTAACTGTAAGCAAATTAATAAAGTTATAAAGATAAGATATTTAGGATTAATCATTGATAATCACTTGAAATGGAACTTATATGTTAACAATCTATTAGGGAAACTACGTTTCATAACCTATAATATGTTCAAACTAAAAATAATAGTTCCAAAACAAACAATGATATTAGTTTATTTTGCTCTATACCAATCCAATTTCCAGTACGGTTTATTAGTATGGGGTGGCCTTCGAGACAATATTATAAATCACCTAATAATAAATCAGAATAACATTGTTGGAATCTGCCTAAATAAGCTTTCACTAAAAGGATCAATACTTGAAAATTATAAGGAATTAGGAATCTTGCCAGTTTATATAATTTATATAACATAATTTATATAATACAATTATATAAAAAAAAAGCAATTATGTTCATTATTAAACAACTTGGTATTGATCAATTACATAGTGATAATAGTCATATAAGAGAAATTAGAAAATATGATTGCCCAGTTAAATATACCTATAAATCTTTTGGTCAAACATTTTTAGATTATCTAGGCCCGACTTATTACAATTCTATGCCTCTGGACTTTAAAAGAAATATTATTACAAGTAAAAAAATTAATTATAAAGGATTATTTTATAAATATATATTTTTAGAAATGAATAATAATGTGTATTAATTTTATTCTTTGTTGTAAATTATTGCTAAATTGTATGTTATTATATATATAACAGTATATTTTGATTTCTATAATGCTGTATCAACTAAATATATTGCTAATTTATTTATGTTAAACTTTAATTCACTTTGTCTTTTCTTCACGATTATTATATTATATTATTTAAATTTTTTATATTCATAAGTTATTGTACGTAATATTATGAGAAATTACCGAATTATTTTATTATTTATTTTATTTTATTTTATTTTATCGTTAAATGTAATAACTCCCTACCTCCATCACAAGCTATTAGCTTATAGGAGGTAGGTAATCAAAGTTGTACCTATTTGTTAAATTTGTTTAATTTGTAACCATTTATTTTGATTTAAAAAATAAAAAAATAAAAAAATTATAATACCTTATAAGTTATAAGTAATTCTATGGTACTCATTTACTGTCATTTACTGATATTTCATTAACTTTTTCTTTGATCCTTGGATGTAATTTATTTTTATTTATTGAATATTTGGAAAGAAACAATCTAATAAAGATATGGTTACTAATTATAACTAAAAAAATTCTTTACATTATTTACATTCATACATTGATTGTCAACTTGAAATTAAATATTAATTTTATTCAAGTTTTATCTTAATAATCTTTATTGATTTTTTTTTTTTAATCTTCAATTCAAGTATAGCAATCCCTTTTTTATGAATTATATTTTCAAAACTAATTGTAATTATATAGTGATACAAATATTTTATATTCAAATATTTGGTTTTAATTTTAGGAGGTTTGAGGGGAATGATGAAGAATGTACCAGCTTGATTGAAGATAAAATTACAACAATTTTTGGTAGTTCAGGTTCCCACAAGAAAGGAAGTTCAAAATTGACACTAAAAAATGTTGTTGATTTCAATTGGGATCACCGTTATTATCATGGGCAATTGATAGCTATACATGTTAAAGAAGAATTCATAGCCTATAGTTTTTCAAAACGTAAGTACTTTATTACTAACATAACTAACCATTTGATCTATTTTATAATTATAAATAGTTAAATTAAATTTTAATTATTATAGCTGAAACTTCTGAAGGCCTAGTTCGTGTTGTTAGAAGAGGGACAAATGACAGATATTTAATCAAAGGGTTTACCAATAAAATCACAGACATCAGCTTTGCTTATCTTTTTGGTACTCTAATGTTGGCTTGCATTGATAAATCTGGAACTGTATATGTGTCTGTTGTGCAAGAGGACATTTATTCAACAACAAACCTTACATCTTATCCCATATTTCAAATAAATGAGGTTTGTATGTAATATTTTTATTTAACTATTTGTGTTACTAAACTTAATTCAATTATATTATACTTAAATATCAAATATATACTAGTTATGAGGCTTATCAAAATGAATTACTATCCGTCTTTTAGATTGTGGAATAATTTAAAATTTTGCTGGTTAACAACAATATATTTTAATATTAATTGTTCTTTAGTTAATTAAATATGTTGTAAATGTATGACTAATAAATACATTTTTTTTCTTTAGACATACTCTGATAATTATTAATTTATGAAAGTAATTATGTATTTTACCATAAGTATTAGATTATTATATTTAAATTGAAAAAAAAACTGTACCATATAACTTATGTGTTGTTACCAGCAAATGATTATGGTTTTCTTTATTGGAAAAAATAATATATTTATATAATTTTGGTATTTTCTTGAAATGTCTCAGTGAAGTTACATTAATTTTAATAATTTATTATTTATTTGTTATAAATGTATATAAAAATAATTAATAATTTTAAATCCAAGGAATAATCTTACTTATTAGCCATTGAAATCTTTATACTATCAATAATAATTTTTAAATCATTAAATAGCTCAGTTAAGTCTTAACTCTTTTTAATATATATACTTAATAATTATTAATATTAAACTATGTTTCAAACTTAAAATTACAAATTCAAATTAACTTTCATAGTTTTATCAAACATATAATAGTTTATACAAGAGTATATTGAAAATTAAAATATAATAAAAATATATATGAAAATAAATCAGTATAAAAAATAATAAAAGACAACTATTTCTTGGTATGTTCAGTGTATATTTTTTTATAATAAATTATAAAATAAATTATATTGTATTATATTATAAGTGATTAAAATGTATTTATTATCTTTTAGGATTCTACAAATGTTTTTAAAGGAGATAATCTTGTATCTTGGTGTCAATATATTCCTGAACAAGTAAGTCTTATAAAAGAACTTGAATTAGATCCTGCTTATCAAGGGAAAATTCTGGCAGTAGTTCGAGGTTTAAATGTAAGTAATATATTATATAATTCATATTTAAATGTCTTATATTTAAAAATTTATCGTCCTATTTCTGGTCTAATCCAAATTGGGAAGATATTAGAGAAATTGGTTTACTAGATCAAATTATCTAATCCGCCAATAATATTTAACATGGCTTTAGACCGCAAAGGTCTACCCTGACTTGTAATTTATCACTACAACAATATACTCAACTCTTTTAGGGATAATCGTCAAGTGGGTGTAAGATATACACCAATATTGAGAAGGCCTTTGACCATGTCAATCATGAGTTATTGATTATCATATTGGATAAATTAAGGTTTATTCATCCATTATATCCTGTTTTAAATCTTATTTTACAAATAGATCTTAGTTCAGCCAAGTCCACAGATTTTTTTTCAAATACGATTTCTGTTTCATCAGAAACGAAGAAGGTTATTTATCATCCTTATTATTCTAAAACTGATATTAATATTGTTGAACATATTAAAAATCGGTTTTTAAAATTCATAGCTTTCTAATTTAATTTATCTATTAATAACCATGATTACATACAAATTAGGTCTTCTCAAACTTTTCAATCTTATCTTTCAGACAGGAATTAGCAGATATAACTTTTATTCACAAGTTGATTAATAGTGTGAATATCAGTGAAACACTGATGCTTTTGATTTTTTAAGTTGTATCCCCCTTAATATTTCAGCCCAAAATAACCGTTCTATACTATTGTTTTATATTCAAATACGTGACACAAATTATTTTAAAAACTCACCTACTCCTAGAGCTATGTATGACCTTATGTAATGAACTCTCAGAGAGAGTTCATTTATTTTTCTCATCCCTAAGGGAAACATTAAATGCTCACATGAGCAACCTGTCTATGTAAGCTGGATTTGCCTATTAATTCTAACTCTATCTTTTTTCATTCTTATTGTAAATGTTAATTTTGTACTTAAGCTAGATAGTTTACAAATAGTAATATAAGATACAAATCAATAGTACAGATGTACTATTGAGCTTTGGCTCGTTATATTCAACCGAATAAATTATTATTATTATTTTTATTATATTTATTATTTTCATAGGTTGAAATATGGCATGTTGGCATTGCAAGCAGTATTACAGCTGGTCCAGTTTATGCAAACCCAGAAATGAATACATTAATGGATACAAATATGTTACATAATATTAAGAATTCAGTGATCAAAATCCGTATGGAAGAATCTCTTATTGTCAATGTATTATTTTCTCCTGACGGTTCAAATATATCAGTAGCATTAAGCAATGGGTCCATTTTTTTTTACCGGGTATTTATATGTTACTTAATATAATGTGTGTTGTTGATGAAAAAGGAATTATATTAAATGTAATTAATCCAAAATGTTTTAGATTTCTTTTAAAAATAATGGTGATCGTCTGAGGCGTATCTTTTTTTGGCAACCACAAGAAATATTTTTAAATTTAAGATCCATGGCATTTTTAGACAATCGTAAACTTGCTGGAGAGTATGTAATTTTTAAGTTTTTGTTTTAAATATTTGTTGTACACATATAACTTTTACAGTAATACAATTTATTTTGTTTTCAGTTTAGAACTTTGGAAATATATTGTAACATATACTAACAACAGTCACCTTTTTTTATGGTCTTGTGAAACTTGGAAATGTCTTCAAAAATTGGAGTTCATCCGACCTTATGTTTCTGACAATCCCATGAAGTTAACAGTAGACGAATCTGGAAGATTTATATTTTTGTCTGATATTGATCATAATGTATGTTAAAAGGTTTTATTTTTAATACTACAATATTTTCAATAAAACTTTATTTCATTCATTTTTATGCAATTTTTAGGTATTATATGTCATGGAAACAGCAGTAGATCCCAAAAGTCCTGAAAAACATATAAAAATAGTTAGCGTTTCTGAAATTTTGCTGCCAAGTCCCATATTGAATATGATAATTGTTGATACTAAAATTGATCATAACAAATCACATTATGCTGAACATTTTAATTCTGGTATGTGTTTCTACTAATCCATTAATGGTGCATTTATTATTATTGTGATAAAAAGGACTTGTTCAGCTAACAATAATTTACTAAGTGATAGAGAATTATTCAATTTATGTAATATGAAAATATTTATTTTCAAACATGATTGATACATCACAATTGTGTAAATTTTGTATAATAGTTAATTAATAATACAATACACACCTTAATAATAATTTGAAGGTCAGTTTATCTTATTTGATAAGTTCTATCTACATGTGATTTATTGAATCAGTATTTTATCATCCATTAGATGGAGCGACAATTTTATACCATATCATTACTTCTATCTTGAATGAATGGTTACCTTATTTTTAGATCTAAAAATAACTAAACATGAAACTTTTGAATAATAATGAAAACTATATTGTATTATATATATATATATATTTTTAAATTTAGAAATTAAAAAGAATTAATTGTTATATGGTATTATTGTCAATGCCACATAGATTAGCTTAGAAATTGAGTGTTTTTACCAAATATATCAACAATTGTTTCAAATAATTTTAAAACTAATATTAAATTACTAATTTATAAGCAAATTTAATGTTAATGACTTAAATAATAACAATTTTATTTTTATACATTTATGATAAGCAACCTGGCGCCACAGATTATACATAACTGTTTTAATTTTACAGGTATTGAAAATGGTTTGGATAAAGGTACAACAATTATTAATTTGTTTGCAATACAACCTAAATCCATACAAGAAGGTCAATTAATTCTTTCATCTCCAGACATATCTATTATAGAACAGTTAGTAGAAAAAAATTTAATCGAACCTTCAAGTGTATTTTATCCAAAATCATCATCTGTAAATATCCTTATGAGTTCACTTGATATTGCTAAAAACTGTCCAAATGGTAATTATAAGATTGATTTAAATAATAGACCCACTTGGGAAACTTCTTATTTGATCATTTAACTGTATATATATATATATATATATATCAGTTCATTAGTTATTCTTGTATATTAGTTAAATCAATAGTTTTTTTATTTAATATTTTCATTTAGTAATTTTGTATTAATAACTATTAATTACTATTAATAATTAGTGTGTAGATATACCAATCTTATCAATGAATGGATAAATATTGTTATTTTTTTAAATACATTCAATAACATTTAAATGTTAATATAAGAATTTTAAAATTTAAAAAAACCAATTTTTAAATTTTAAAATTCTTAATAAATTTAATATAATCTCTAAAATATATTATAAACTAGTTTAACCTACATGGCTCGGGGTTTAATTCGCCAGTAATATAAATATAACATGAATGCAAATAAAACCTGGTTGAAAGTTGTAATTTTATCAATTATGCTCTATTATAGTAGTGGTTCTGAACATCTTAAAATAAAACATTTAGGTGAGATTTTCCATGCTACTTCTTTTTTTTACCCCTTTTAACCTCCTTAAGTTTAGGGGATGGATTTTAAAAATTCTTTGCAAATGCAACCCTGTAATATCTATACAAAATTTCAGCCTAATCCATCCAGTGGATTGGCACTGTATTTTTTTCTGCTCTGCACCCATGGGTATTGTAAGATAAACAAATGTAAATAAATTGTTGAGTGATTACTCAATTAACTTAAAGAATTTAAAATGAACTTATAACCTGCTTCCACATGCACTCTTTCATTTTTTTTTTTTTTTTTTAATAAAATAGATATGTTAGTGAATAATTTCAAAAAATATTCATTTTCACATTTATATGTGTAGATACATATTTCCTTTGTTTGCTTTCTCAAAACTGAAATTATTATTTGGTTATTCAAAAATGTAAAAATTATTACAAGAAACCTGAAGGTCTGAGACCTTTATGAATTTCAGTATGTACTCCAGTTAATTATTTTATATACTAAATAACTCAATGATACATTTGTTAAAAGTTTATTTTGGAATCAATTTACCCTTTAGTTTTTTTATACTTTTATTTAATTTGAATTTGTATTTTTGTGCATACATTATTTGTTTTGTGATAAAATTATTTTGAATAAATCTATTACTAAAATTTCAGAATTTTTATTTGAACTAATAAGTATGAAATCGAAAAATGTAGTACACTTATGTATTTAAATTTTATTAATATAAGTATTAAATTTTTAAAATTTCAAGAATTGAAACCACATGATGGGAACAATCATATATTGAGTGATCTGAGTTCATTGGATGTTCATAATATGGTAAAAGAAAAACTAAGAATGAAAGGAATTAAGAACTTAAATATTCCAATTAATACTGGTTCAATTCAGGTATATTATTTTTGTATTTTTCTGAATTTTACTTCAAAGTATTTTTCTTACAGATTCAAAGAAAGAAAACTTTCTGTGGCCCATCAATGATGCCTCAGCCACCAACTAATTTTGCTTACCCTCAGGTATGTAATTATATTTAATTGAAATATTGACTTACAAAATAAATATGATAATTTTGAAAGAAACAAATAAACATTATTGTAATACAAAATTTGTGTAACACCAAATGATAAATATTGTATAAAAATGTGTTGTTATACAAAGATTGTTAACACTATATTTAAATTTAAATTTTTGATTAAAATGTAACTAACTTCACTTATGGCCCAGAATATTTCAATTGTTCTTTCTTGAAAATATTAATACTGTAAAGAACTTAAACAAGTTACATTTACCTTGATTTCGAATCTGAAAACCTTGTTTGTTTTTCATTGTTGTCTTAACACATTAAATGTGAGCAAAAAATAATGCCAAGTTAATGACTCATTCTATTTTTTTTTATATCTACTATTTCTAGTGAATTTTTGTTATTATTTTTAAATAATATGTTCTAGATATAAAATTGTTCTTTTTAAAATTAAAAACTTACTGTGGTAAGTAATTAAATTATATATTATATATAATATACTACAATAATTATTTAGAAAAGTGTTAAAACTGATAAAAATTGATAGTTGTACTATGTATTAGAAGTTTTAATTACTTAGAAGAGTCAATTTATTGGCATTTATAATCTTTTATTCAGTTATTATTTAATTACAAAATTCTTAAATCATATTATTTAATTTTAATACATAATAATTATTAAATTTTCATTGAACTTCTTTTAATAAATTTGAACTGAATGACTTAAAGTTTCCTTATTGGTTTTTAAAATATATTATATCTAATATTTTAGAACACATATGACACTAATGAAGTTCGAGAATGCAGTCCAATCAATAATGAAGTTCAAACAATTTTTGAACGTCCTGAAGAGTAAATACATTTTTTTCATTTATGTATATCAGCTTATATTTCATTAATAACAATTGAATTTTAGATACACTTTTCAACATGCAGGAGCACACAGTGAAAATTTTGATACTTCAAGTAATTACTCTATGGATAATGAAAAAGAAGAAGAAAATTGTTATTCCCTCGACTCTGTATTTAATGGTTCAAGTATATCAACAATAACAAAACCAGATGATATATCTAAAACAGTAGTAGATAATGGAACTATGGGACAATTAAATGAAATCCGCATATTTTTAAAAGAACTAAATTCTCAGTTAAAATTTTTAAATGATAAACAATGTAAGATTGAAAACCAAATATCTACTTCTAAATACACAAATCTAGAACCATTACTAACAGGTATATCAATATTTAATTTAATGCATGTAGGTAATACTTGTCAACAAGACTAATTTTATTTTATGGATTAATAGATCTGTTACAGAATATAAGTGACCAATCACAGAGGAAACTTCAACTAATGATGGAAAATAACTTGAACTCATCACATAAGAAAATTGCAGATATGATCAGAGCTTCAAACTCAAATAAGGTATAAACATTATAATTAAATAAATAAGTGAATAATTATTAGTTTCTTGTTCATTTTTACCAAATTATTATATAATAAACAAAATGTCGAGTACAAAATAACTATACATTTGAAAGGTATAACTTAATTTATGGAAAAGTAAAAATAAAAAAATAGTAACCTAAATTTCAATTAAATATTCTACAAATGAAAGTAATTCATGTTATAAATTATTATTAGTTTATATCATTGTATAATTTATTTAATTGTAAAACTCAACAATCATTAAAATGTGGTTTCTATTAATTTAACTATATTTACTGTAAAAAAATCTTAACTTAATTAATTAAATACATTGTTTTTTAATTATTGGATATTTATTTGTGTTCATTTCAGTTTTATATAGAACAATTAATATTCTATTGACCATCTTATGTGTATCAATGTTATTTTATTGATAACATTATAAATAACTTTTGACTCCTAATATCTAAGTATAAGATATTCTTCTAGGATTTAAATTTCTATTGTATTTTTTATCATGTTGCTCTAATCTATATGTCATAAATTTATTAAATTAAAATTATATTTTCACAAGATTTTCTAGTGCTAATTGGTAAAAAAAATCATATTAAACATAATTTTTTCAGATTGATACCGAAGTATTTACAAGATCCTTGGTTGCATCATTGAACCCAACTCTGGATGCAATTTTAAAAGATCTTTTCATGAGTACAGTCATTCCCAAGTTTGAACACGCGTGTTGTTCTATGTTTAAACAAATTGATGCATCATTTACTGAAAGATCATTAGAATGTAATTATTTTGTAATTTATTGTCTATTTCTATTTATTGTCATAACTCATAATATTACTTGAAATATGATTTTAGACCAAAACGAATTAAAGCTATTACTTAATGAAGAAGGCAATGTCAATTGCAAATTAGAGTTTGCTTTTGAAAAGTTCAAAACTGATATGAGTAACATCATAAAACATAGTGAAAAAAAAATTATCAGGTATATTTAAGAATACCAAATACATCATAAGTCACTTCTTAATTTTATTAAACATAATTACCTAATATAATACACTTATTTATTAATAGTGCTCAAAATGAAATGAAAAATCAGTTTTCCGGTCTCCTGAATGAATCATCAATATTAAATAATGCCGAGTCGAGTGCAGATACAGAGCTTGCTAACCAATATTTATTGTTGGGTGAATTAATAGAAAGACGTGATATAACGAAAGCTTTTGAAATGGTAATTTATTTGAAACTAATTAACTCATAAAGTCAGTTCATATGATTATGTTTATAAATCATTCTATTTTAAGTTAAAAAAATAATTAAATATTATATATTATAAAACCTTTATACTTGTAATAAAGTTATCTACTAAAAAATGTTATGCCATACATATATTATAAATACTTTTTATAATAAATAATACTATGTTTAAATATCTAGTCTAAAAATACAATTCTCACCTGAAGCCGTTAATATTCATATACTGCTTGACCATAAACATTTTTTGGTTTAATAAAAATTAAAATAGATTTTCATTGTTATAATTTATTTACTTATTTCAGGCTTTGAATGCATCTAATTTAGACTTGGTAATATTTGTGTGTGATAAAGTACTGCCCGAAGAACTTTTCCAGGCTCCATTATTGAAAACACCTATTATATTATCTCTGATTCAACAACTTTCTAGTGATTTGAAAAATAACACTGAATTAAAACAAAAGTAAATAAATATAATTTTTTAATAGTTAAATAATAGGGACCTAATTTATTCATATTTTATATTTATAGGTATTTAGATGCTGCTGTAAGTAATTTAGATTATAGCAATGAGCATTACAAGGAAAAAGTCAATCTAGTTTTAATAAAATTAGATCAAAGTATTGAAAACTTTATCCAACGGTATCCTATGAATAACTTTTGCCGTAAGTTAAAGATGCTACAGTTGGCTGTGAAGACTATAATAAGTATTTCTCATTGATATACTTATAATTTATTTATTTTATCATATTAAGTAAGAGATAAATTGACTGACATTTGTGTATGTTATTCATTTAATATTAATCATTTTAATTATTTTTCTTTCAATATAACTTTTAAGGAACCACTGAAATACTTTTTTTCTATTATTATTATTATTATTATTATTATTATTTCAGTAAAATTATTTGTATTTACCTCATATTTTGTTTTTAAATTATTAAAACATTAATTACCTAATGTATAATTTTCCTATATTATAACTGATCAATTGCATCTATTAGTATGTGTTCAATTGTTATAATTTTTTTTTAATTTTTAATAATAACTATTTTTCATAAGTATTTATGAAACATATTTTAAATAAAATAGATTTTGTAAATTTTCAAAAATAAATACAGTAAGTTTATAGTTATCCTTGTGTTTTTACTTATTTTTTACTAACCAATTTTTATAATAAACAGAACAGAAGACATTGTAAAATGTAGGTAATAGGTTTTATAGTGTATTAGTTTTATAATGCTATATTTTTGAAGTCCTTAAATTAATGTTTGAATGTTATGATAACATCTTTTTAGAAAAAATACTTTTAATCTCCACTTATGTTTAACTATTTATTATTGTATGATTTATCTACAAAATAATGATGTTTTCATAATAGTGTTATTTTAGACTTCCATATACTAGTGATTTGGTTACTTCAAATCCACTAGAATTTAACTTATATATAAAAATTTTAACTGATTTTAAGATTTAATACTGCTTTGCCAAATGAAAATAATAAAAATACATACTTCAAAAGTATTAAATTTAAATTGACTGAATTACATTTTTAATTAATTTGACAATCTGACTGAAAATTATAACTACTTAATGATTATGTCCGTATATTTAAATAAATAAATAATTAATAATAAATATTTATTATTAGTTTCTTATTATTAATTATTATTATCATTGGTCGACTGGGTCTTATTATTTTATTATATTTATTATATATATATTATATTATATATATTTATTTATATTAATTATTATTTTAGTGTAACGGATAATGTGTACTTAGTATATCATAATATGATATATTATAGTCAGTTATATAGTTCATCATTGATGAAAAAAAATGTCATTATAAATATCTATATAAACATAAATATATAAATCTAAATAAAAATTTAATTTTGATATACTTACAAAATAAATATTTTACCTTATTTAATTGGCTATAAAAATAGTATTTATTTTTTATACATCATTATACATTTGCTTTTTACTTTTGCTTAAAAACACTTTTACTTTTACTGAATAACACGCAAGGCGAGTAATTACAAATGTATTGCATTTGTTTATTTTTTTTTCATTATTATTGAAAAATAGAGTTATCTACCACAGAGCAGAGACGGTTAAAAATAATATGTTTGAAGTCGCAAATCGTTTCCTCGTGATGTCGGATACATAGGGGGAGAGTATTGTAAGTTTAAAGGAACGGCAAAGAAGTAAGATGTGCACTATATGAATGCTAGTACAGTCAACATTAATTATGTGCCTAAAAACTCTTGAGGTCGTTGGTTTAAACCATGGGTGCCGAGAGCCGAGAGGGATTACGGAAATAATGTAAAAATGCAAGTTGTTCAGTACCAAAATAATCAGGACAATAGTGTTTATAAATATTGATTAAACATCGGGTCGCTCATAATTTTGACCAATGGTCCGTGTTGTCAATCCAGTCCACCCCTGATTAATATTATTATTATTATTATTATTATTATTATTATTCAATATTTTGGACTTTTACCACGATTCACATACTAAATGCAATATTTAAAAAAATATAAATACTAATTGGGGTTAGAACCGTGGTGTTTCTAACCTTAATATTGTTATGGTCATACATTGCTAGACCATTTCATTATAAAAAAAATTAATAAATAAAAAATGATACGAATAAATACATTAAATAATGATATACTTGGTGTTTTGTGGTGAAATAGCGTTTTCTAGCTGTGAAACATTGATTCATTTGACAAATGGGTAGCAAATAATAGGAAAAGGAATTGGACAGTGTTCGCCACCGACCCCAAAAACATGTAGGTACACTTATATATGTATCCGACCGACAGTATAATAACTAAGAAAACACCGTGTTCGGAGTAATCTCCAGATGAGATTTGATCAGATTATCATTTAGAATTTATAAGCGTTTTGCTGTACTGCGAAAATCGAGAAATAATGTTGAACCGAAAATAACAGTGTTTATACTGCATAATATGTGACTTTTGTATAACATATCTAAAATTTAGCCGTTTAGGAAATAGTTAATGTAAATAATCTGCATATAATATTATGTAAATTCGGTAACGTTTCAAATATATTATTTTAATTAAATCAATAATTATTTCAGTTATATGTATTAAATATAATACATTAAATTACGTATCATATAACGAAACTATTTTGCTTGTACGTAGGTACGGTCGTTTAAAATGACAAAAAATGCCACCGCGGGAACGTCGTGCATGTAAATGTGAATTCATAAATAAACACGACAAGGGCGGTTCCAGAGACTTAGTTGGGAGGAGGCTAAGTTATAATTCTCAGAAAATTTTATACCAAAAAAAAAGAAAAATTTTTACAGTACAAATTCAAACCGTATATTTTAAAGTTTTCGCAAACACAACAATATTCTATAATCTATTTGATTAAATTCATTTCATTATTAATATTTATTATGCATAATGCCGTTAACATATTTTTTGACATTGTTGTGCGAAGCCAGATTTGATTTTATTTTGTTCTTAACAACGACCAATTTTCTTAGAAAAGTACGAGCTTGGAGGGGCACAGCCTCTAGTCCCTCTCCCCCCACTGGAGCCGCCCCTGTGATACAATCGTATTTTTACCTCATTTGAAAAGAAAAGAACAAATTCGTACGTATAATGAATTCGTTTTTCTTAGCACATCATGTACGAATAATTAAAATACTCGCGCGTATTGTATACTTGAATAAAATAAGAATCTTCGACACTTTCGTATGCTCTATCTGACAAATATCGGGTTTTAACACAAAATGTGGTTTATTATAAACATAAAAAAAAAAAATGGCAAACTTGACTTTTTTGTGGGACTAAAAGAAAAACCTAAGACGTTGTTTATTAAACAAAATTTCGACAGTAAGACAATAGTACTTACAACAGTATCCTTACAATACGAAAATACCAATAGTTTAGGAGAATCCCGTTGAACGTATAGTAGCGGAGTTTTGTGCTCGTTATTGAACTCGTCTTATTCGTTGTTAGGAGCTCAGATTTTTTCACGTTAATCACATCGACACAAACAATGTTCGGACGAATGGATATACACAAATTGCACGAGTATTAAAGATTTTTTTCCTCGTTTCCGAGCTGTTCTCGTTGGAGCTGTGACAGAAAAAACCGTGACAGAGCACCACCGGCGGCGTAAGTTCAACAAAATGGAATAATTGAACGATTTTTTTTTTATGATAAATTATTACAATATTATATGCCAGAACAGTTAGGGCAGTTAACTACCTAAAACACTACAACAATAACTGAAATGTGTATGTTGATCAAAAATGATTTTTAAAACGAATATACGCATATGAAAACATAATAATATTAGGACGTATCAAGTATTTTCCTTCAAGAAAAGAAGCTCTTTGACAAAGTTACATGTATACCTATAACCATAAATTTCAAATTTGTATAAAATATGTTAAAATTGCGATGAATTGCAATTTATTTTGTAGTTGAAAATTCATAAAATTTTTTTGTTTATACTTAAGGTTCAAAATTTTAACACTAGGTTGTCCATAAGCTAATCTTCAAAAATATATAAAAAAAATTTCTACCGAACTTAAAGAAAAAAATTTTATGACTGTTTGAAATTTAAATTTTTACGAAATTGCATACTATTGCATTCTATTTTCAATTTAAATATATAATACTACTTATATTATTGTATACGGTATACCCATTTTAGACCAACATATCATCTCCTTTCAGATTCGTTATTCGTATACAATAATACCTATCATTGCATTTAAATTTAACAAATCCATTGTAATGACCTATCCTATGAACGAGGTGCACTCCATCCCCAACTGTACAGCAGAGCGAGGCCCACTCGGTTCCTTTAAAAACGAATACACGGATATGAAAACATAATAATATTTGGACGTATCAAGTATGTTCCTTCTTTGTGTGGTACTGCGATGGATTGCAGTGTTTAAAACCACTCATCTGAAGTCCGGGATAAGTACTTATTTTAATAGATAGATAAATGTTTAGGAAAACAGTTACTTAATATTATATATATGCCTGAAATTGGTGCGAAGTGCGAATGAATTTGAATAATTTAATTCGAAAAACACATGATACACGTGTTCTCGACATAAATACAAAATAGAAAATAGTCTCTTTGACATAATTACATAATATATACCTATAACCTATTAAAATGTATACGATTTGACTAAATATATGATATTGTATATTACTTAAAAGCTACATACCTATTGCAGGCTATTGCTAAAAAATAATTAGTTGTAAAATGTGCAAACATAGAAAATAAAATTTAGAAATTAGGATTTCTTTAGATTCATAAACGTTTCTAAACGTACATTTTTTTTCTTAAAAGTTTTTATTATTACCATATAGATTAAATCTACAGTTATCACACATATTTTTTTGGATTATTATACTGAAACAAGAAATCAGGAACATTTTGATTTTACCATTAGATAATTTTTTTTTTTTTTTTTATGTCTGTGAACTTACATAATTTTGATATATTAGGAGCATTATAATTGATCTATACGAAGCAATTTCTTTTCTGATAATCTGTTTTATCTAGCTGGTACTTTGAGGAAAATATCATTTGGCTATTTTATCAACATTCCGCACAGTTATCTAAATGATTGAGAGTTACATGATATTAAATCATTTAAATTGTATACAGAAATATAATATGATTTTGGAATATCCCAATATATAGTTAACTACTTAATACTTATCCACTAATATAGTTATGAGTTTTCGTGAAATCGTACAACAGAAATTTTGATATAATAATCCAAGTTTCAGCATTTATTTTTTGAATAAAATGTAAATAAACAAACAATGACAATTTATTCATTTTTAACCTTTGATTGTACATTATAAATGATATAGTAATGATATAAATAAAATGATGGTCAAGTATATATCACATTGTAAATTTCCAAATCCTTTCGGGTAAACTGTTTTAGGAAATAATTTGATATTTGAGAATAATCGAAATGTTCATTTAAATATTTTTCTTTACTATAGGTAAGTTAGCAGGAAGTTCAATCAAGAATTAAAGAAAGAATTAAATATGGTTACAATTAATGTATTCATAAAGAATCAAAGAATAAAATGGCTAGGACATGTAATGCGACGTAATACAAATGAAGTAATCAACAAGATGATATTAAGTTGGAAGCGGGAAGGAAAAAGGGCAAGGGGGCGTCCGCGAAAGAGATGGTTGGATGTCGTAGAAAAAGTTTTGGAAAACTTAGAAGCGCAGAATTAGAGGGAGATAATATAGGATCGAGACAACTGGAGCAATTTAGTGATGGCGGCAAAATCTGTTGGAGAGTTATGAAGGCCGGAAGAAGAAGATATTATATAGGTACTATATTAATAATTCTACAAACTCCACGAAAAAAGACGAATAGGCCAAGTACAAACAAAGTTTTATAAAGAATATCAGCTGGCTTTTAGTGTTAAAATCAAGTGCACAAAATTAAAAACGAAAAAACACGTATCATAGTGATTATATTTATATAATTGTAAATTATAAGAATACATTACATTCATTCATTCTTTAATTAGAAAAATCAAATAGATTTTGAAGGCCATAAAACGGTGCAGAAAAATCATAAATTCTACAGAGCAAACACATGTTCAATCAGGCATATGACATACAGAAGAACCGTGTTTGAGTAAAGCAGTTGAAAACATCAATCCTCAATTTATCAACAGCAATTATGAGTTCAAGCACAACGGGAAAGACATCTACGTGTGACCAGTATTTGATCCCATATTTAAACGAATTAACCCATTTTATTGGCACAGGAGAGAATCCTTATTTATGCGACCGGTGCCCAAAAGCATTTTCTACTAGTGGAAGTTTGTTAAAGCATTTGAAAATTCACACTGAGGGAAAACCTTATATATGTGACTGGTGCCAGAAGGCATTTTCTGTCAGTAAAAGTTTGATACTTCACATGCGAGTTCATACTGAAGAAACACCTTATTCATGTGAAGTGTGCCTGAAGTCATTTTCTCAGAGTTGCGAATTGATAGTTCATATGCGAGTTCACACCGGCGAAAAACCTTATTCATGTGAAGTGTGCCTGAAGTCATTTTCTCAGAGTTGCAGTTTGACAAGCCATATGCGAGTTCATACTGGAGAAAAACCTTTTTTATGTGAAGTGTGCCTGAAGTCATTTTCTCAGAGTTGCAATTTGACAAGCCATATGCGAGTTCACACCGGGGAAAAACCTTATTCATGTGAAGTGTGCCTGAAGTCATTTTCTCGGAATCGCACTTTGATACTTCATATGCGAGTTCATACCGGTGAAAAACCATATTCATGTGAAGTTTGTCTGAAGTCATTTTCTCAGAGTGGCAATTTGAAAAGCCATATGCGAGTTCACACCGGGGAAAAACCTTATTCATGCGACCGGTGCCCGAATGTATTTTCTAACAGTAACCTATTCCTGTGAACTGTGATAAAATACTACATAACTGTTTTACATTACAGAAAAGCACTTTCGTTTGACATGTGTCCGCTGTGTCATTTCTGTCAATAGGTCTATATATACAATATATATGTATCACCTGAATATCCACATATAATATGAGTTTGAAAATATTTAGACTATTTTCATGTAGCGTCACACGTCTGTATTAATAATTGTTTATAAACAGATTTATCTTGATAAATATCTATACACAAGTGTAAATGCTATTATTATGTAGAATATTATATTAATCCGAATTTTAGTTATTTAAACTTTTAACAAAATAGTAAAAAAAATAACCGTATACATCATATAAAATACTTTAAATTCTTCATACCTAAATAATCGATGATGAAACTGCGTTGACAATTTACAGCTATTTAACTGTTGACGTGATATCAATTTAACTGGATTCTGAAAACAATTTGTTAAGGTTAAATTTCCAAATTAATCAACTAATTCATTCACTATTAATAATAATCTAAGAGATTCTTAACTACAATTATACCAATTATGTTGGTTGACTATTGGTAGATGATGATTGGTGATTAATCTCATATTTTTCACAATAATAAACAAAGTACTTTATAATCCTAGTACCATAATAACATTAGTATTATAATTAATTATTTATTAATAATGAATTCATTTAAAATAGTCGAGTTCATTATACGTCACACACGCAAGTCACTAGAATGCACTCGTAGACACAATCACATAAAGAAGCTAAATTTTTATCACAGGTTGCAATAAAGTACAAAATAATATAATCTGGGATATCACTACGAGTCGGAATTAACCTGACAATATAATCAACAGTTATGAACTTGGATTTTTGCTCAGCTATCTACCAATTTATACTAACGCACGTAGAAATAATATAATAATTATTTATAAAACTACTTAACAGACATCGCTGTCATTCCCATTGTCGTCGCCGCCTCGTCGGTAAGGAAAAGAAATTGTTCGTGCACTGCGTATGTGGGTGCATGCGTATAAATATGGATGTGGTAACATGTTATTCATATAGTTCGGCTACATATTGGGAAGCGTAAATTATTTGTGTTTTCAATAAGCTTTTTATATCCATTCTAATTTCCAATATCCAATACTTTTTCATATTTCAAAATTGTTTACCATTCTCTTTATTCATACAAGTAGGCACAAAGGTACCGTCTATACTTTGTGCGAAATAGGAATACTTCAAACGGGGAATTTGTTTTCTAACATTAATATTTGAGTGTTACAAAAAGAAAATCTGGACGCCCTGCCGTCCTCCACCAAATAAAACTTGAAATTATGTCACTGATGTTGTGTCACGTGGATTTTTCTGTCAGAGCTTCTGCGGCAACAGCTCGTGGAAACAGGAGAAAATACCTTTAATACTTCTAAAGTCCCATTTGAATCCTCTGTGTCAACGTGGTTGACGAGAAAAAAATTTTAGCACCCAACACCGAATAACAAAAAAAAACTGTGAACGTGCGTACTACACCACTACGTTAATATGTGTGCGTGCAAGTGCGAGCCCCTGTCCGCGTGGGCGTGGGGCGACGCGCACATGACTAAAGCACCGATACGATAAAGAATATTCCTTATATTTTATTATATATTTTTTATAATCGTGACTGGCATGATAAATTGTTACGATGTCCTGTGTTAACACGCAACGAATAAATTGTAACAATTTGATCGTCATGGGAAATCGATAGCATTTATATCCATGTAGAGCGTATACACCCAGTGCCGTATTTAAGATTTTGGAGCCCGTGGGCAACAACATTCGAGCACCCCCGACTTTTGCTCATTATTAATTGTACAACTAATTAGTAAGTCTGAAGTCGTACTAACTATAGACATTTTTTGTATCCAATTTAATAATTAGATAAATAAAATTAAAAAAGAATCGGATGGGCCTCGATCTGCTGTACTTTTGGGGGTGGAGTGCACCTCGTTCATAGGATAGGTCATTACAATGGATTTGCTAAATTTGAATGCAATGATAAGTATCATTGTACACGAATAATGATTCTCAATGGAGATGATATGTTAGTCTAAAATGGGTATATTATAATATAGTATTTCATATTTAAATTGAAAATATAATGCAATAGTATGCAATTTCCTAAAAATTTAAATTTCAAACGGTCATACAATATTTTTCTTTAAGTCTAGTAGAAATTGTTTTATAGCTTTTTGAAGAGTAGCTTATGGACTACATAATGTTAAAATTTTGAACCTTAAGTATAAAAAGAATTTTCAACTACAAAATAACTTGAAAATCATCGCGATTTTTACATATTTTATACAAATTTGAAATTGGTGGGCTTATAAATAAAATTTGAGAGAAACGATCTCCGATATTTTTTAGTTACAATAAGTATAACTTATAATAAACATTGTATTACATTTTCAAGAGTTTACGGACAGCCAAATAAATTTTATAGATATTTTAAAAAAAAAACTTACAAAAATCGAAAATATAAATGTCTATAAATAATTCAAAATATGTCAAAATACTTTGAAAACTTAACCATTTATAGAAAACGTCAATATAAACATATGGTCAAAATTTCAAGTGTTTGCGTTACTTGGTTTTTGAGTTAGACCAAATTCCAAAAACCGATATGATTTGTCAGTATAATAGAATATTATATATTAGGTATATTATGTTTTACATGTAATTTTATGTCAATGCTCGCTGTTCGAACGTTTATAAAAAAAAATTATTGTGACAATGGATTTCTAAAATTTTTGAATGACAATAAGAACTACAGTGAAATCTTCTATTAAATTTTCAAATATTTTGTATGAGCCAAATTTTTTTTATCAACGGTTATAAAAAAAAAAAAATGTAAAAAAATCGAATATTTCAAATACCTATAAGTAGCTTAAAAATCATTATGATATTTTGAAAATATATGACATAAAGGAAATACCAATCTTAGTAGCTGGTATAAATTTGAAGTTTCTGCGACTTATACTTTTTAAATTATAACAAATATTTAAAATCATTTGAGAATAAATCACTATTTTATGTAATTTAGTAAAAATTTAAATTTCAAACGGTCATAAAATTCTTTCCTTTAATACCGGTAGAAATTTTTTTTATAGATTTTTGAAGATTGGCTTATTGATAACATAGGGTTAAAATTTTGAACCTTAAGTATAAACAGAATAAATTTTATGAATTTTTATCTACAAAATAACTTTCAAATTAGCATGATTTTGACATATTTTATACAAATTTGAACTATATGGGCTATAGCCTATAATAAAAATAAGTATTATACTATTATACTATTGTGGTCATAATATGCTACGTTTCGGTGGTGGCGGTGGAGGTGTGGTCGTGGGGTACTGTGGCCGACGGAAATGTGACAAGAGGCCCAGGTGAGGAGGCGTGTGGAACCGTGCACGTTGGCCACAGATGAAAACTGAAAAACGCGCGACGAGCCGAGCCCGATCGTTTTCCTGTCGTCGACCGCATGCCCATCATCATTGTCATCATCAGCGGTGCACCTCTTTTCCAAGCGTTTCTGTTGCCATTATCCGGACCCTCGGTGGCGTCCGGTATTTGGTTTTAGAATATTAATATATTTATACATTAAAATAGTATTAGACATTAGTGCCTAGTATAGCATTGATTATAAACGATAGTAACTACTAACTACTATATGTAGTAACTCGGTAAAATGTAACTGATAACATTTCATATATTATTTAATATTTTGTTATTATAGAAACTATTATTTTTAATAAGTTTAAAAAATATGTATACCTAAAATCTTATTTTACTAGTGCACACTTCTCACCTCGGACTACACACTTTGTTTTGGAGTTCACTTAAAAATAGGGGCTGGATTAAAAATATTATTAATTATTATACTATTGTTTATGATATGACGCGAGAAGTTGTTTTCAAAATTCTGATTTAGATTAACTCGGTTAATTGTATATTAATGGTTGGTGAATGCTCCATAGCCAACACTTTTGTGCATTTACGACCCTTTTTTTTATACAATAAATATGTTGTGAGTACATAAAAACTAACAAGTCAACAATCTGTATTAAGTGATTAACACAGTTCCGTTTTGACCGTTTCGCGATAAGCATTAGGTAAATATAAAAATATCGTAATTATTCGTAAGTCGTAACTAGTCGTAGTTATTTACATTAGTTACCGTATTCATATGCAATACATTCAACATAAATAATCGTTCGACCATTGATTTTAGAATATTATTATATTCTATAATCAATGGTTCGACACATAAATATTTCTATTTCTAGACGAATGACGACAAATTTTGTAGTAGGTACTTAATTTTTAGTTAGAAACGATAATGATTTATAAATATAAAATAAAATATAAATAGCTCCGTTTAATGGAAAAAAGTATGAATAATGATATCTGATGCAAATCGAAGAAAAATTGCCAGAGTAACATCAGTTTTATTTTAATTATCATTTTCGGAGCAATCATGCACATCTTGTTTTCCGGGCAGACAAGGCGAGAACGGTGTAGTTAGTTTAGGTACATGTTTAAAAAATTAATCACATTATAACGGATAATGTAAATTTCTAATACTTTTGAATCGCATGAACAAATTTTAGTGGACCTTTGACGTTAATCCGACTTCTAGATAAAAAGTTAATGATTGTGATTTTAATGTTACACAGCTAAGTATTCATTTTAAATGCCACGAACAATTACAAAAATAATATTTGTACACAATATACCTCAAACCACCAAGAAAAATAATACTGAAGTATTCGAATATAATATCTTACAATAATGTGAATAATGGAAATCACGTCGCAATATTGGCCATTATTGAAGGGAAAAGAGTAAAGACTAGTATTGGGAATCGCTTGTATAACGAATAGGTTACACGATAATATTACGGCTCGTGAGCAATTTACAATATGACATCGCCGAAACACGGTGGCCGAACGTTTGCAAAGAATTCCGAAACATAATATTATTATTGTTCCGATTTTCCGACTCGCGTTATAGAATACGTCCGGGAGGACGCTGCCAACGGGTGTGCGGGGGGGCAAGGGGGAGGTATACGTTGAAGCATGCGTCGTAGACAGCGGTAAGAACTAAGAGGCGGTGAGAGGTAATACGGCGCACGTCGCTTCACGTCCGCTCATCCGCCGTCTCACAAACGTACGAGCCCGTACGACATGGAAAATTCGCAGTCGGCTTTTTTGCCGACCTATTATTGAAAATCACGCGAATAACATAATCCGTGTTCCTAATCCTATGCGTCGGTTTTGTTACGGTATTTTAATTGTTAAGCAAGCCATGAGCTTTCTTTTAAAATAATTGTAATATTTAACGCGCTCGTAACTCGACTAGGTAGATGAAAATAACGTAAGAAACCGACGGACGTAGAAACACGGACCACGTAGGTACTTCCCTTCGATTTCGATAATAGCATTGATTTTATATTCTAAAATCAATGATATTATTATCGAAACCAACAACACGGATTGTGACATTGTGTTCTACTGAGCCTGAACGCCGCAAACCCGCCATGTTGTACGTTAGTAAGACGGAGACGGTACGGCGGCGGCAGATGCGTGCGATGCTAGTCCGTGGGACCGTCCACGGTCCCGGAAGATATAAAATTATTAAAATCGTTTTTCTCTGGTTTCGCTAAATTTGTAGGCCTGTTCGGCATACAAACATCTGGTTTATCCGTGAGTTGGCAACCCTAACGTGTGAAGAAGAACCTCGTAACGGACAAGGGTGACAGGACGTGGTCAGAACGTGGTAGTGCGTGCGGGACGGGGTCTTGGGCTCCGTACCACACTTCACCGCACCACCAACCGACCAACTACGCAGCACCCGTAAGGCCGCAAACGTAACGCACAACGCGAGTACGCACATGCGCACAAACAGCAGCTGCTAGTCCGTCACCGAGCGTGTAAAACATTATTATATTTTGGTAGAATATTATTTCTCTACCGCGTACGATTATTATTATTATTATTATTATTATTATTATTATTATTATTTAGTTATCGATTTTTGTGAGCAACGATCTGCCAATCGTCACGGGTGACTGAGCGTCGGAGATCGAAATTCCCGTGCCGAGCGACCGTGCTCGATTAAAATAATGAACAGAAAAATACCAAAACACTATACCCAATAATATATTGCTCACAAAATCGCCATTTTCCAACTATACAGCTGTTACCGCGGCGACGCAGCGGCGAAGCGTACCTAACGAAACAACCACGAACAATATTGTTGTTTTCTGTATTTTTTTTTCTCGTCTATACAAATAATCGAATGAATCTCGTTTTAATAGACGACATTAGTTTTGTACACCATAGGATCCAAATGAATGGAACGATTTTCTATTTCACTCTATTGAACATGGAATTTGATATTAAAAATTATACCAACTATAAACTATAAAGACCCTGTTGCGTATAAAACGTAATATAAAATACATATAAAATTTAAAAACAACTCTGTAGTTAATCCATTCAATTTGAATTACTATTTATAAATATAATACATGGAGCAATGAAAATCATTATTTAAATGGCATTGCAAATTCGAATACATCGTTCGATTATCCGTTTATTTTTTTTCCATTATTCATCACTCAATAATATATTATATTTTTTTCGATTACAAATCATTTGATTATTTCCATAAGTACCTATAATACGCATTAAAGGTCAAAGTACGTGGAAAAATAGTTTGCGTAGAATAAAATTAGTCCTCTGTGTGTCTGTAACAGAATATAGAGATTGCATAATTATCAAATACAAATATTTAATAAATTAGGATGACGTGATACATTCGTTATTCAAGCTTAGATTATTATTTTTCTATTTCATATCACTACATTATTATTAATTATTGATCTTTATCCTACACCTGTTTACGAGCGTCGAGCTGCTAGCTTCTCCCCCTTTCCGCCCGCCGGTTCATTTCCGCACGCGCACGTGTCCGAACCCGAAACTCCGGTGCCGAGCGAGCGTTTGTCGAGTGAATAACCGATTGAAAATATGAACACAAAAAAATGTCGAAACACAATACGTACACGAAACCGCTATTTTCCAACTACTAAGCTACTACCGCGGCGGCGGAGGGGCGATGCGTAACTGAATTGAGATTGCATAATAAACACATAGAAACACGTATACAAACATTATGAACTATTCAGTTTTATTTCAATTCATAGTACTCTTTTTTATTCGGTTTTTTAGAAAAAAAAAAAGAAATGAACATATTATGGATGTAGCGTTTTGATTTTTCCAACAAAAATGAATTCAAAATTATTTAAACATTTTATACTTTATACTTTTTTCCCTCTGTTCATGTAAAATTATAAAATTATGTGCACTGTGTTCCGCTCGGAGCTCATATTCTCGACAAGTACTTATACTTATACTAAAAACGAAAAACAATATTTTATTTGGCCGATGTTATATATATTATGCTGATGTTTTCGTTCCAACTGCTTATTAATTCTTGCATTCAATAGTAAGAATAAAATCGTGGCACCAATACCAATAATATTGTCTCGGGTTTTTGAATATTCTTTAGGTCTGCGTTTATCACGGACTAAAAGACTAAAGTACATATTTTAGTCACAGGAATAACCGAATAATTGTATATTAATTACTGTATGCCCACAAAATCGTATTAAAATAATATTCTAGAATTCAAATCTTTCCAATAGATTGTTGCCGAACAACAGTTGTCGACCAATTTATATGGGAAACTACTGCAAGTAGACACCAAAATTCCAGTTTGCGAGTTCCAAAAAATGTTTTTATCGCATCATCAAACTAATATGAGATTACAACGTATTATTATTTTAACCGCCTAGTTCCGTGCCCCCCTTGCGGTACCCAGTAGGTGAAATTATTTTACGTTCTGCAATCCGCACAAGCACAATATACTTCGTATATCGATAACAAGTATAAAAAAATGAATTATATTTTGATGGTACTTATCAAAATTGTATATATGAGATAAATATTGATATAAATGTGACATCATAACTCGATCTTTTTCCATTATTGGGAAAGTTGAAACTATTAAACATTTTAGTTACACCTATTTTATTATAGCAAAATAATTTTTGAATATTGTTGTTTATTAACGGTAAAAACCTAAGGACTATAGGTATAAACCAAATTGTTAATACTCCAGGCCCCAATACTGATTTTCTTTTCGAAACTTTTTTTCAGCTACAATATTCCTCTGCTCCTATACCCGAGTAAATCGATTACGATATACCTACTCGGTAAACGACGCGTGCGGTCAAGGCCGTGCGGACAGTAACCGAACGGAATATTGAAACGCAGTGGCCCCGCCCGTCGACCTTCGGCTTCCCGACGCATGGTTTCCGCCGCCGGAGCCCGGAACGCGTTGCAGGCGACCTTCTAGTCATTGACTTCGTGACCCCGCGCTACTACTACGTCATCGCTCCTGGGCACCACTTCCCGATCGCAACACGTGTTTATTGTTTCGTGCCGAAATTTACACCAGTGGTTCTTAGCCTTTGTATGTTGGCGATCCAAGATATTTACCTACATTTTCATGACACCTGTTTGAAAATAATAAATAATAATAATAATAGGTAGCCATAACCATACTTTTCTACACCCACTTAATTTTTTCAATTAATCGTAACTAAAAGAAACAATTACTCTTCGTGCATTTTTTATTCATTTATTTACTGTCGGTCTTTATTGCTGGCTGTGCGGTAATCGTCAAACTATGATATACCTAATCAAAAACTCATTTGCGTATTATAATTGAACGTCCCTATTAGTTGCACGACATTTTATTACACGATATTGTTATGTCATTCGTAGGCGGAACTACTGCAACGTGTGCCAACTGCCAAGGCATATCCTAATGTCGAAAAAAAAATTACTAATATATAATTTAACGATATGTATACATTTAAACATAACGAACCAAGGTTGATTTTGTTTTCGACTGCATGTCATGTGTTCATAATTGGTCTCTAACATGATCACTATACGTTTTATCCTTACGTATTATTCCTATAGTCTGGTATTTAAACTACGACTTGGATAATATAAAGGGTAATGTAATATATTATGTAAATAAGTTTATTTGACATTAAAAATTCCCTAATCCCTATATATAGTGTTGTCAAATATTTAAGTATAAGTATTCAAATACTTTTTTCAATACTTTCAGCATTAAGTATTTTCGATGGTATTTTAAATACTTATTTTTTGGTATTATAATATTGAGTACTTTTGCTATGTACTTCGAACAATTATTTTTATTATCAAGTCCAATTTATTATAGTTTTGTTCAGTAATTAGGTAAATAAGATCAAAAGTTTGTGGAACAAACAAGGGGCTTTCTCTAAAAATATATATTTATTAGCAATATTTATTTTCATACTATTATTATTTCTTTATAATGTCAGTTGTAAAAAAATCTATTGATATTATGTTGAAGGTAGAACATATATATTGTCCCATTCGTTTTGTTATTAACTTGTGGGTTAAGTAGTATAATGACTGTGTATTAGTGGTTTAATTTTAGTATTATACATTATGTTAAGTTCATTATGAAACTATAATAAAAAAATATATATTTAAAAATCATTCCAATTACTTTTTTAAAGTATTTCAGTAGTATTTTAATTACTTTACAATTTAAGGTATTTGAGTGGTATTTTAAATACATTATAGCTTAATTATTTGGGTACTATTTAAAATTATTCTTTTTAACACTGCCCATACATTGTGTTGTTTTATTACTGCAGTGTTTTATTCGAATCATTCTATCGCATTCAACTAGTAATGATAAATCTTTATCTTCAACTAAATCGATTTAGTTCAAGAATACGGATTTTTTAGTCGCAAACGACTAAACCAATGACTTCATCGAATGATTTCCAGAATTGACCTCCCTGAAAATTTGACATAGGTAGCAAAAATTAAATTTTACTCTCGAAGTTGGAAGTTTTGAATTTATCATCCCGGTACAATAGAAACGGTACTCCTCATTTTTTTATTTTATTTTTTCCATGGTTTCGGGAAAAATGGCCGTTTGCGGCGGTACCACGGTGAACTACTGACGGTTGTCCCATCATCGGCCACGATCACCACTCCGTGCCCGTCACTTGTTCCCCAGACCGCGGAATAATATTATTAAAAACTTTAGTTCATAATATTATGTCTATGACGCAGGCACGTTTGATACAAACAGTATGCACGCACGCGCGCGCCCTTCTCAACAAATAATAATTTATCACGTTTGCAACGGAACACGCGTTGGCATCGGCCCGACCCCTCTGCTTTACCGGTGACGATGAGTCGACATCGTTGACGGTCGGTTGCAGCGTTGCCGTTTCCCGTGTATCCCCGATCAGCGTTTCTTTTGTTTGATGTCGGTTCGTTGCAGTCACGAAAAATAACAACAACAATAATAATAATCACTCCTGACTTGATCTCGATCTATTACAATAATAAATGTTCGACTATTTTTATTTTTTATTTTTTCACATGGGCTTGTTGAAATCGTCTGTCGATCATTCCATATTTAAAAATCACGCCGTGTAACAATATCGTAATATTTAACTGTTCGAATGTACGATTCCGATCGTATTATAACCAGTGCACACGCGCACAGGCGTATTTTGGTCTTAGGTGTATGTGCTGGCTATGAGTGCCGTTGCCCAGAGCGGCATATTTTCAAAGATTTTGAGGGGCGTCAAATATTTAAATATCCCGAGTGATGGCAAATTTATACCATAATAATAGTATGAAATATTTCTATAGCGTCGGTTGTTTACACTTTATCCGCGACGACACGGACTACGGACATCAGTCATATAAGTATAACAGCAAAAGTTAGTGCGCCTCGGAAGTTGTAGGAGCTAATGATGTAATACAATATTGAGGGCCAGGGCCCCCACAACAAATCCCGGGACCTTGTACTAAATGTTTACCCGGGTCTTTTACAAAACATCTAATTATACATTTCATCTTAAATAATTATTAATAATCAAGATTTATAAGCATTTTGATAATAATATTATCTTTTTTTTATTTTTTCATTACATTATTATCTAATTGAAAAACAAGTATTTTTAAATAATATTTATTATTGATTTTTTATGTTAAAATTTTATCCTACGGACGTTGAGCTCAGTGAACTGAGTTATGACATCGTCGAAATTTATTGTGGAACCCAACACATATATAATATATATATTTATATACATCGTAATTGACGTAATTTATGATTCATAAAATGTTATTTTATAATATTATTTAATATAAAATAAGTATTCCTAATGAAATTTCAAAAAATTGCAAATTATTTCCGACGGGCTCACGGGCCTTTGTACCGCAAATCCAACAACCCTCCCACCCCTTGTGGGGGCCTTATTGAGGGCGGTAAAACATGTGTTTCCCCTATCCTGAAATTCCTTAACGCGCCACTGCCTACACGTAATGCATATAATACAATACGTGTACATTTCTAGTATATCAATCCTCCCCAAACGATCCCGCACGTTGTCCGACGTCCGATGAGTATCGCCTATAGGTGCCCCCTTCCCCCGCATGTTGTGTCGTCGGAGATGTACAATGTACAAAATTAAAACCATTACAGTTTTGTTAGATTCGCAGCTAACGTTGAACCGTCCACGGTGACGTTAAAACACTGCCCTGCGCTTAATACAAATTCATAATAGAACGTACCTACATTATAATATGACCGTCAAAATGTCTCCACTTATATTGTCGGGGAACAGTGAGTTCTTACCCAGGAGAGTAGCAGTTAAACAATTACGTACTTTAGTTCCTTTGTGATCTGTTAATCCCTACATGAAAACATAAGATTGAGACGTGTATGTTTTCTTACGCGGTAAAAAAGGTGCGTATATTAGTTTTTCACGATTAAAAAAAGTTGTATATGTTGGTTCCTATATATATGGTGGAAATGTTAGGTACATGTGATTTTTGCAATATAATATCATTATAGCATGAATTAAATTGTATTTATTCATTTATTATTTTTAATTTAATAACTATTATCATCTTTTTATATTTATAAAATAAATACTAATGCGAATCTTATTATTTTTAATTATCATTAACTACATTACTAAATGTATTATATGATTTTCATTTTTTTTTTAAAGACATTATTATAATGATAATGATTATTAAATTTAATGTATCATAATTGTTTCATAATAAATATGAACACCTAACCCATAGTATAGCATAAGTATATACTTACTGACAATAAGTCATTTTTATTATTGCATAGGAACTTCCATACTTACGTAATTTTTTCGGCTGTAAATTAAATAATTAATCTATGTACCCAAAAAGGTAAAAAGGTAGTAAAAAAGGCGCTACTACGAAGGAACTTACACATTTCATTTTTCGACAATGTAGGAATCGTGTAGGAACATTCGTCTTTATTGTGTACTGTACAACAATGGTTCTTAGTCTGTGTTCCACAACCACTTAGATGTTCGCGATACTTATGTCGGGGGTCCGCGGCAATCTTAAAGCTTTCCAGTATTGAGGCCGACATTCTAAAACTTGGGTCTCAAATGCAACATCAACCATCACATAAAGTTAATAAAAATTTAATTTTAAGAATATTAAAAATAATTTATTTTACATATAAAAAATTAAGTTTAATAAAAATAATTATAAATGTGTATGATTTGTACTTTATGTAGGTACATACTACTTATGTAATTTGGCATATAAAATTATTATTATTATTTTGGTTATGATAACATGAGATGTTTTGTAAAAAAAGGTATTAGAAAAAAAACTGGTATGGGGGTTCATGATCTACAAAAGGCTGCTGTACAATATTAATTATCGTCACGATGTACATGATCTGTACGACTGTCGCGTTTAGCCGTCCCATGCAGTGCTGATCGAGAGCAAAGCAAATATCTACCAACTTTTCGTTTAATTAAACAATACGACTTCAACTAACCGAACAAAATATTGCTATCCGCTTGGAATCGTCAACACTATACTATAATAAGCGGTTTTTATGACGTAGATTAGAACTAAATTACATTTTTTTTTCTCGATTCCCATTCGCCGAATCGATTACGACGTTGACCATTATTTTCACTAGAACGGAACCGTTCTGCCATGAACTGGACATAATACTCGGTGGGCTCAATCGAAATACTTTATAAATTTTACTATTTTTAATGACCCGTGGGTATAAATGTATAATAATAAATGGAAACGGTTTCGCGGGGAGCGAACAATAGCTAGATGAGGGGTTTTCTTTTATTAAGTACGCAAAGCGTAATTTCTCTTCCGTTCCGAATTTACATCAGAATTGACCAGAGAATATGTTTTCGAGCGAACCATTTAGTTGATTGCTGAGCGAATGCATAAACGCTTGCGCATTGGTCTTGTGTGGTGATGGGGGGGGGGTGGATTCATTTTCGTTTGGGCGCATTGCGCACAATAATTTTCTCAAACGTCCACCGCCGTTCGGCGTAATTTACGAGCAATAAGGAAACAAAGGATCGGGTTCGGGGAGACGACGCACGAGACATATAATAATACCGTGCGACCAGGCCTTGATTAACACTATTGTAGGCCTTAGGCAGTGTTTGTATTGCTATGAGCTTATACGGTCCAGCAGTGTTCAGTACCTATTTAAATAATTAAGAAACTTTGTTTTTGTGAGAAGTAGTACCTATTGAATATTTGAATGTCATTGTTGTACTTTTAAAAACACAAATATTTATGATATAAATATCAAATCTTACCTTTTATAATTATAACTTTATATTTGAAAACAATTCATTTTATTCAAAATATATTTAAAATTAAATTGTCAGAAACCATAAAAAACAACTTATATTTTATACCATTTTGCATGTTTCTTTATAGTTTTTTTTCTCGGTTTATCTAATTTGATTTCAATACCTATGTAATTATTACGAATTACGATAGCGAACATTTTGTACACCAGAAACATTATAGAAATATTTTACTTAACGTGCTAACGTCTGTAGATAGTATATAAACTCTTAAAATAAAAAGACAAAAAAAAAAAATTTGAGAAACATCTTAGCCACCTATTTCATTTTCGTAGGCCTGCGTACGAGACCCGTAAACGATGAGCGGGAGGCCCGGGGGCGAACGCTTGAATATTTTGTTGGTGCGCGCGTAATCGATTTCCGTTCTCCAGCCGGCCTGCAACTATAACATTAGTTAAACATTAACAGTGTAGATGATATTATAATATTGTTTTGTTATAATATTATGGTAACGCGCACAACGACCATAAATTTCGACACCAGACGCGTTCGTGTCGAATGTCGGCGGGGATTGGTTTTTGGTTGTGCGGTGCGGTGGGGTGGGGTGCAGCCGGACGGTCGGGCGAGGGCCGCGGGGCTGGAAACGACCACAACGCTTTCCAAACCCGCGCGGGCTTGCCGAGCGAACGCGCTGCCAGTTCGTTGATAACCGACCGAGACGACGTGATAACATTGACCGTGCGCGTCCCCTCCGATTGTCGAAAACGTTTCTCGCCGCCGCGCGACTTCTCTCATTCCAACGGCCCTCGCCGAGACTCCAAGTGTGCCCCCCCCTCCCATCGCCGTGCTCATCATGCAGACTGTCTGCTCGTTGGAACGCGTTCTCCTCCAGGCCATGAACACGTTCGCCGTGCCCACGGACGGATTTCCAGAGCGGCTGGCCGAGTTGAAGCGCGTGCTTAACGATCTGGACAGCCGGGCTGTCGGCCTGGACCCGCGGCTGTTGCACAGCGACGTGCACCAGCTGAACGCGGGGGGCGACGCGAACTTGTCGTCGGCCGTGCGCCGCCGCCAGACGCCCGTCACTTACATCAAGGTGTTCGAGAACAAATGGATCACCGCGGGCGTGTTCGTGCTCAGGGACCGGGCCCGCATACCGTTTCACGACCATCCGTACATGTGCGGGCTGATGAAGGTGCTGTGCGGCCAGATCAAGGTGCAGAGCTACACGGCCAAGCAGAGGGACTACAGCCGTCGCAGGTGAGAGTGTGGACGATTTTAACAGCACCCCTCCCCCCCTGTTTTACCACCTCCCACTCAATACCCCCCCCCCCTCATTACACCTGGCGGTACCACGACTTACGCTTTTTCCGTTCGCAGGGTCACCCACCTCGCTGCCGATAAACTTCCCGAGGCCGTGGTCGGGCCCGACGACGACCCGTGCATATTGTACCCGCACGTCGGCAACATTCATCAGGTGGAGACCGTCGACGGTCCGTCCGCGTTCTTCGACTTGATGTCCCCGCCGTACAAAACAGTTGTCGAGGAAGTCGGTCCCCGCCGTTGCAGATTCTTCAAGGAAATACGCTCCAAGGACTACCAGCTGACCGCCGTTTCCCAGCACAAAGGTTATTGGAACGACGAATCTCCGTACAGGGGACCTCGGCTTAACATCCGCAGGCTGAACTTTTAAGCCCAAATTTGTCCACCATTTTACTAAACATGGAAAATATTTTATTTCTGTCCGTGCAGTTTAATATCAACAGCGGTTTTCATTACTATTATTAGATAATGTATTCATAATTTAATCATTTTACCTCTATTAATTTTAATTTATCACAAGACTGGAGGTTTCCATTTCTACAGTACCTATGTTTTAGTTACCCGCACCAAATATTTTAATTTTGTCAATGAAGATGATTAATTATTTTTAAAATATGAACGGGGGTTTTTTTTTATGAATGTATGAGTTAAAGACTAATTATGCTTAAATGAACACTTTTTTTATAATTTATTGTTTGAAATATTCTAATTATACCTCTTATTGTAACAATATATTTTTCTTCTAGTTATATACAGTAACTGTGTTCATAATTATAATTTGTAGCCAGAACGAATGTTAATCTTCTATAGTTTTTGTTATCTCCTCAGAAATTGTAAACAGATTTTTAGTAAATCTAACATTTATTGTAAACATTCAGCATTTTATTTAAGTTCACAAGTAATTAAATATATTGAATATATTTATTATTAATTAAATATTGTAATAAAAATCATTTTTCCAAGTATTTACATGTTATTTATCTTATCGAAATCATGATTTGATGAAGTACCTTAATTTTAAATGTCCTGTAATTATAATTTTAAATCATATTTCCAATTATTTTATTTTTACTCTAATGTAGTTTAATTATATTATTAAAAAAAGGGTTCAAATTTAATACATGCAGAGTTATTACATGTAAACAAAACTTTTCAAGAATTTTACCAAACTTCATGTCTGTTAGGTATCGACATTACCATAACATCAACGATAAGTTCAAAGCTATGAACTGCAAAAAATTTTGTTTATTGATAGAGTTTCTATCTAGGATGCAACTTATTATTCCTGGAGGTTTTATAGATGCTCCAACTCTCCTTTCCAGTATCAACTTTGGAGTGCCACAGCATTCCCTTTGTTTCCATACTCCTTTCTCAATTATAAATTGTTCCACATACTATTGTCATAATAACCTTATGTATCGTGTAGCGTACTTGGCTAATGAATAACTACATTTTATTTTATAACTACTCTGTTTATTGTTAATAATGTAATTTATATTTTATATGTAATTGGGCTGCCAATTATGTTTAAATAAATGAATTGATAAATAACTTTGTTCAATAGCAGACCTACTACTTTTGAATTCAATAACAACAATTTTTTTTTATAACTATAACATTAAGTAAACTATTTTTATTAGAATTAACTCGTAAGTTTATATTTTTGTTTTTGCTTTTTTTCTGTTCTTGGACTATGTGTAGTATATCAGATACCTGCTTAGTTAGTTAGGATGTTGAGACAAAGCCTTATCGTTTACATATTCAATAAGTATGTTTATAAGTTTATCGCAATGTCTACAAACATTTGAACAAGTCCCATCAGTAAATAAAGTATAAAAGTTGCTAAGTCATACCGTAAGCAAAAAGCTTGTATGCAGATGAGCTGAGTATGATTAAATTGATAATATTTAATTTATACCTATAACAAAATAACCTACTATTAAAGAAATTACTCACAATTATATCAAGTTCAGATATGAATTTGCATTTTAATGTGTATTTCATAATAAATAATAAATTTAATATATGTATTGTTTATCTGATATTTAAAATTGTATCAAAAAGCTAAATTAACCGTTACATTATACCCTTAATAATATCATCTATTATTAAATATACTAACCAAACAATTACCTAAACACAATTTAGATTTAAAAATATAAATTGTCAGGAATTGTGGATATTATTATTACTATGTTGACAATATAGGTTGGAACGACACATTATTAACTATGTAATGAATAACAATTTATGAAACTTATAAATAATATTACTCTGCACATAAATAAACCAATTAATAAACAAAATTGCTCTTGTACTAAAATAAATAATAGGTAAAAATATTAAATATTTGGTATAGAGACATTTAGAGACTTGAAATGAATATAACACATAAATCAATTAGTTACCAAAATAAGAAATCCTTTTATATAATTGAAAAATAAATACCTATTAAGAAAATAAAGCAGGGTTACAAAGCACTTGTAGAATTAATATATGGAATCATTAATAATTGGAGTAATGTGTTAATACAATGAATCTAATTTTCAAGAAATACAGAATAACAAATTATAATAATGTATAATTTAAAAAAATATTCTACAAAACAGCTGTTGTTATTCAAAGCTAAAAATGATTTAACGAAAGTATGTCACCATATGTTAAACACAAGATACAAAATCAACAATACTATAACTTCTAAAACATATTTTAAAACTACCTTACAGTTGTCAAGAATAATGAGGAGTCAATAGATTCTTTAATCAAATTTACATTTGTGACATTTATTATGTATCCATAATTGTTATTTCCATTCATAGGTAAGTACTCGATTATTAGCGTTTGTATGCAGCTCTACTGACAATAATTATAAAAATAATAAAAATAATACTAATAAAAAATTACAAAGAAGTAAAAATATGTCAAATATGATACAATTATTTAATGGAAAAGTGCCAATATATGAAACAACATACAAAACATTGATACCTAATACCTTCACATTTTATTTAATTAATTCAGATCAGAACTTTAATCTAAATAAATGTTATAAATAATAAATAATTGTATAATATATATATATATATATATTAAATGATGTTTTTTGCAATAACCATAGGTATTATCATTGATTATTATGCAGGTATAATAATATAATAATAATATAAATAACATAAATATAATAATAATAATCCAGTGATATAATGAGGACCTTATTTTGAAGGGTGATTTGAGTACTGGTCATTAATATCAAGTAGAATCGTAGTACTTATATTGAATCAGTTTTAATAGCATTTAAAAACAAAAGTTAATGATAATAATAAAATGTCAAGTTTTCTTGGGTTTTTTTGCTGGCTCGTCGAAAATTTTATCAACCTGTAAGTTATTGCGTTTGTTTATGGACATAGCAGCTAATGCACTGTCTTGCAATAGTCTTGTAAAGTAGCTCAAATTAAATTATTAAATATCCGATATTTAGTTCAATAAAATAAAACAATACATATCGACGTATAGTAATAATGATAATAATAATTATAAAAAAAAAACTACCATTTAAAATCGATGAGGCTCATAAATAATAATCTTGTAATATTATTTGACGTTGATAATTAAAAACCCAGAACAATAAACACGGTTTATATAATTGAGATTTTAGGGCAAAAATGAAGGCATAACATTTGAAAAATTCATTTGTCAACCAGAATGCCTATTGGTTCTAATAATTTGTTAATAAAAGTAAGAATTATGGAACATTAGAAAATTTAAAGAAATCCATTCTGAATTTAAATAATAAAACAATGAAAACACAAAGAAACGCCTACGAAATCGTTATTTAAAAAAAAAGCGTCAGCTAGTATTACGAGCTTCACGTAGGTAAATATTGTATGGTGTACAGTGAGATCATTTAATCTAGTCCTATAACTTGTTATATAATGATACAGATAGATTCCTACATTAATAGGCCAATATAATATAATATTATTGAGTGTTTTACGTTTAATATTTACAAGTAATGAAATACATTATATTTAAATATGTTATATTTTATTGATTATATATTTATATAGTATTAAACTATCGAATTGACTCGATTGATATGCATGTGTGTCAGCTAAAATTACAAATATAAATAATCCCGACATAATTCCGTCGAATAACTATATCAACCTTTATAAGTTACATGTACCTATTATAATATGATTTATATTGTGTTATTTTTATTGTTACGAAACATAAAACATAGTAACATTATTCATATTCTATGAGAACGGGCTATACATAATATTATAATACGTGGAGAGAGAGAAAGAGAGAGAGAGAGAGAGAGTTAGAGAGAGCTAGAGAGTGAGAGGAGATCGCTGAGCCGAGGCGGATTGAGCCGACAAGCAACGAGAGGGGTGTAGTCACAGTCGGCCTCACTCCCGTATCGTGTTTCAGATAAAAAAAAAAAAAAGAATGTATCAAGCCGAATTCAAGCGTATAATAGGATATCGGGGGGGGGGGTTTGTTCTTCCACCCTCGTCAGTGGTGACACATGCGGGCAAAATATTATGGGCACCGTTCACGGTAATGTTGGTCCCACTGCCTGACCGCAAGGGGACGCGTAAACATTGTTTGCCGCGACATTGCTCGAACAGCGTAATGCACGTACGCGCACCATATGGATTTGTCCGTACGTGATGATTGAGGTTAGGGACGCGTTCATTTCATTGTTTTGCGCGTGCACACGCTACAGACGCCTGACGCGGTATTGCTGAACGTTGTTGTGCTCGTGCGCCTTACTGTTGTTTACTGTACCGTTTTCGTCTACACCGCTGCAACTCGTACACGTCCGTCCGCAGATTGTTGTGTGTCCCAAACGCACAAACTTGCTGTCCATAGTTATAATACTACACCGATATCGAAAAGTCGGACTCGCCATACATTTTTTTTTTCCTCGACGAACAATTTCCCAACTTCTTCAATCAAATCCGTAAACGGTTGTAAAGTCACGTTATAACTGTTTCTGTTCAATACCTATCGTACAAATATAATATATTATATACCAAGTGTGCACATTTTACACAAAGTACAATATTATTACTTGAAGGTAGGTACAGACTTTTTCTTTTTCTTTTTTTTGTCATTATTCCTTTAAATCTAATAAAGGATTATATATATTTTTCTTTTTATAGACTTGACACTGTGAAGTGAAAACATACAACCTAAAATGAGTGCTTCTAGGAAGACCTTGGAATGGGACCCGTTGGAATTTAGAGGAAGCAATAGTAAAATTGATCGTGTGCGACGTAAGATATACAAAAGGAGCTTAAATACATTGAAACAACTTCAACCAGACTTGGCAGATGTTAAAATTGTCAGCTGTAATTGGTTGATAAAGGAAACTAAAAGACATTTGAAAATTATTGAGGATAAAAACGATGAAATTGCAAGAGAAATTGCTGACATTAAACAACAAAATGTTGCTATGGAACAGTACATAAAACATTTAAACAACATTTATGATGAAGTCATGGCCAAGCGTGCTAATGAGTTCGATCCAGCTGCTATGGAATTAGAAAATGCTGTTACATTGGAAGATGAACCGAAAGAAGAAATTTATGATGAAGCCATGGCCAAGCATGCTAATGAGTCCGGTCCAGCTGTTATGGAATCAGAAAATGCTGTTACATTGGAGAAGGAACCGAAAGAAGAAAATCTTGATCAATAGATTCTTATGTCTTCCGTTATGTGTGTAATTATTATGCATGAGGTAAGATAATGTATTAGATAGTATCTTCTACAGTACAAAATTTAATATGAACAATTAATTGATTATTATCATTTATTGTAATTTTTATGTAGGTTAGTATTAATTAATCAACAAGTATTAAGTATGAATAATCGAAAAGATAATATTTAAATTACCTAATGGGATTAAGACTAATATTTTGTATTTTTGTAATTTCTAATTTATTTAAATGAAATTCCTCCAATCAGATTTATATTTTCTTTTTTTTTTTAATTTTTTAATTTGAGATTATTACACTGCATTCATATGTATAATAAAATAAAATAACTAATGAAATCAAGCTTACTATACAAACTATTTTAATTGTTAATAATCATTTAGCATTTTAAGTATACTATTTTGAATTTGCCGTATCAGATTTATATTTTCTTAGATTCCTAATTTAAAAATTTTATCATTATTATTACACTACATATGAATATGTATTAAAATAATTTAAGTGTAAATTATTCACTTAATTTATTTTAAATATAAAAACTACTTGAATTATTATTAATTAATTAGCATTATAAGTTCATTAAAATTTTATCATTACTATTACACTACATATGAATATGTATTAAAATAAAATAATTTAAGTGTAAGTTATTCACTTAATTTATTTTAAATATAAAAACTGCTTGAATTATTATTAATTAATTAGTATTATAAGTTCATTATTTTAAATTAAGTTATACAAATTATTATAAGTAATATTTTATTATTATCCACCAATAAGCAATGTATTTAATTTCATTTGAATCATTAATGTCTTTTATTTAATCAATAATTTTTTTTTATTTATATTATAATTCAACTGTATTTTTTTTATTTATTTATTACTTTATTTCAAACAATAGTTAATGGTTTTCATACAGTTTTATACAGTTTTTTGTACTTTATAAGAAATATAATAAAGGTGGTTTAATAAACATAGAGATTTAATATTTTTGTATTTAATTCATTAATGAGTATTACTTGAATAATGAAATTACATGAATAATTATTTATGGATTCTTACTGACACTGGTGTCTGTGGAATACGAATTGGTGTTAATGAACTTGAATTTTCATATTCATTGTATGAATGGAAAATATTATAAATGTATAAAAAATAAAAAATGCCCAGATAATTATCAAATTATATAAATTATATTAATTTTAAGTTATAATTTAACTTTTAAAATAATTATTTTAATAGTATATTTGTTGGTTTTGGAGCTGCTTTTACAATACTTAGAAATTGAATATTAAATGCTGAATCAAAACAGTTAAAGACCTGATTTAGTGTTTTGTTGTACCTGCACATGTTTTCATGTAAATACATATAAAACAATACTGAACAACTTAACAATATAACTAGCAAAAATTGAGATTACATTTTGATAATAACTACTTAAAATGTTCATTTGGTATTTTTTTTTATCTCCACTAAGTCAACTGCATCACCGTTAGATGAATCAAAATGTTTTTCTTCAAACGTTTTAAATGGTTTTTTTTGTTTTTTTTTTATTTCTGTTTTGGCAAAAGTTTGATTTTTTTTTTGTAGCCAATACATTGTTTTTGTCAATAAAAATTAATAATTTATAGATTGATAACATTCATTTTAGATTATGTATAGTTACAAATAACAAATTTTTCAATGTACGTTTTGTTCTTCAGATTTACAGGATATGTGATGGTGCACACTCAATTGCACTTTTGTTAGCAGGTCCACCACAATTAAAATTTAATTCAACAACAAGGAACAATCTCAATAGATTATTTATTACCGTTAAACAAATTCAACAAAAGCAATTGCATTTAGTTTTAACTTTATGGCACTAAAGTTAGCTTTCAAATTAGAATTTAGCAAGTAAAAAAGGCATACCAACATAAAAAAGGACATGCATTGCACTATAATGTTTAATATTTACATCATATCCATTATCAGTGTTGGGTAGTAACGTAACGAAAGTAACGCGTTACTGTAACGCCGTTACTTTGTTTGTAATGCGTTACGTAATCGCATTACAATTATTTTCAAATAACGAAAATGTAATGAAAATTACTTATGATAAGTAATTTACACATAATAATACGTTACAGTTTCAAATTATTTAGTACTTATTGTGAATTTAAAAAAAAAAAACTTAATAATATATACCCGTGTTTTAACAAACTCTCCACAATATTCTGTTTTCAATGGTTTTGACGTGTCTAATATTAAGCCATACATTTTGAGAATAGTGAATTACATTTATTATTTAATTAAATTCTTCTAAATACTAAATAGTTAGGTACACGGAACGTATAAATACATAATTATGTATTTATGTTATTAATTAAATATTTTTTTCAAACTATACTATATTTTCTGTAGGTAGTATATTTTTAGTTTCTTTGCTTATTGAATGACAATTGCTTAACAATAAAAAAAAATTTGTAACGAGAAAGTAACATAGTTACTTTTATATTTGAAACGTAAAGTAATTACATTACAATTTCACTTAAGTAACGAGTAAAATAACTTCATTACTTGTGTCTCTAAGTAACGAGTAAAGGAACTTCATTACTTTTTAAAAGTAACTAACCCACCACTGTCCATTATTATACGGAACACATTTATTTCATAAAACAATAATAGGTCAGTCACCGCCTCGCAGGATTATCTACTGTCGCATAAGAAAATAATGATAAAAAAAATTCCTACTAATTGTTAAATTTGAGTCATAGTTGTGAGAAAATTTTCAATACACCTCATATAGTCTATAACTAAATATAACATTTTTGATGTGTATTGAATTTCTTTGAAAGTTTTAGAAAATGTTTGTTGTTCATTGCATACTCTTAAAGAAAATCTATTCCTTGGTTTGCAAGTACAATGAAAATCCCTAAAAAATATTTGAGCTGTAATTATAGTTTCATTCTTGCAAGATCTTTGAAGTAAGTATTTATTCTTAAACCTTGCTTTTGGTCTTGGCTGAACATTTGCAATAATTTCATCAATCAGTTTTTTAAATCTTTTAAAAAGCTACATTAACATATCAACTCTTAGGTTACTCCTGTCCCGATATAACGTTTCTCGTCAATTCTCACTCTCTTTCCATCATCTTCATCATTAATTTTATTCATAAAGCTGATTTCTGTATTTAAATAAATATATAAAAAATATATGTATATAATCCATATTTAATTATGTATTTTTAACTTATCATGTTTAACTTCTGTAACACTTGTGCTTTAATAATGTTCATGGAAATAAAAACACTTAAATAAATAAAATAAAAATAAAACATATCAACAAAGTAAGTTCCTTTAGCATCTGCAATACTTTTAACTACACCTATATCACACCTATAAATCGTTCCTGCACTGATACTTTTTCATATATAACAAAAGTACATAACATTTATCTACTATTGTATTGTCTTGTGTCTAATTGAACAGAATAAATACCAGTTTTGTTTACTTTTGAAGATATTTTAGATTTGTATTTGTGAATGGTTAATCGCATCTATAACATAGCTAACAGTGGTTTTGGACAAGAAAGTAATTATTCAACCCAGGACCATGGCTTTTCTGACTTATCAATATCCGAATCAAGATGACTTTTAACCGTAGAATTCCTATCAATGTAATTATATCCAAGAAATCACTATACATACACCAAGTTTTTATATTTTTATGTTTATGCTGCTTCATTTGGGTTACTCAAATTGATAAAAATGTAGTCAATAGAAACTAGAAACATATTTATGTTGCTATGCATGCATCTACGTTATTTCTATGACATTTTGAACATTTATATTCTTCAATATATTTGTATAAAATAGAAATGGTTCCAATCTGTAATGTCATGAATAAATTTATAACCATCATTAGTATACTAACCATTTAAATTACATAAACTAAAAAATATGGTTGAGTTTTCTGATACGAAAGTTACCCACATACGATAATATCCTACAATCTTCTAGTATAAGCTTGCGGCTGATGTGAATGATATTATAAATATGCAGCGAGAACATTTTCATTTGGCTAAATAAAACAAGTATGGTGTGAATTAGGTCCATTCCTTTTCTTCCATACCTTAGCAATATTTTCAGCTTGAACATCAATAGAATATATAAATTATATGAAATAACCTATTAGATATTGTTATTATTATTTAAAAGAAATTTACATTTTATATAATATTAAATATATGGAAGAATAATACTAGAACTATTATCCTTCAATACTATCTCGTTACATGTTATTCTGTACTTGACCACCATGAATTATAGCAAGGTTATTAACTTAAAAATCTGTTGCTGAGTTATCTTGTGCACCTGAACTAGTAAGATATATATATATATATATATATATATAATATAAATTATTAAAATATATTAATTTAATTAATTCAAATAAAATAAAATTTTGTTCTGTGGCTAATTTTTATAAAATATTAACAAACAATAATTAAATCATCAGGTATAAAAACCGTACAGAAATGATAAAATAAAATGAAGGATAGGTATACAAATTACAACACTTCTTATATGGTACAAATTCAGTTAAGTAAAAGAATAAAAATAAGAATTTAATTCAACAAATTAATTACAGGGCTCACAAAAACATCTATCCTTTCATAATGCTGATATATATATATGTATATATACACTTAAATGCAGCTGTAATAATTTATATATTGATAAAACAAATAGAGATTTTAAAACTAGATACAAAGAACACATTTGTGGTATAAAATTACATAATATTGCTATAAATTAAAATTTTGCAAAACATGTTTTAAAAAATATAGGTAGCTATTAACATTAAAAGTTTTAATGTAAATATGGATTTAAAAATATTTAATAATCAAAACAATGTTAATATTAATTTTGTATTGGAAGGATTGTTCATACATAATGAAATCAAGGCAAATATTGTATTTAATATTATGGATATTCAAACATATTTTTAAAATGTTTTTCTCTGTTAATGCTTGTTGAATAATAGTGAATAATGAAGAAATTTTCAATGATAATATTTTCCCACAATATAAAAAATTAAAATTTATTCTCACAAAAATAATATTTAATATACCCAAGTGCCTAGTATTATATACATGTTAATAGTATAATTCACAAGTAGCCATTTTTAAACATAGCACATAGGATAATTTGTCTTATTACCAAAACAAAATGTTTAGTATAAACTTATAATTTTCTTGCCATCTTCTTGTATTCTCTTTTAGATTCTGAACGGAATGGTGGAATCTATTGGTTTTACAATGATGTGTATTAATTTAGATTCTGAACGGAGTGATGGAATCTATTGGTTTTACAATGATATGGTTTTATTTTTTTATTTTTGTGACTGTCATCACGTTTTGGGGCAGTAAAAATGCTTCAATTTTTTCAAACAGCAACTTTTCTGAACGGAAAGTGAATGTAGTTGGTACTTGGGCTAGTCAAAAATCAAACTTTTTCAATACTTTTTAAAAGTGTCGATAACAACGATAAAAACAATTACGAAAAACGGGAAATTTTTACGTAAAACCACGTTTTTACAAACTCCTTTTTTTTTTTAAAAAATGCTTTAACTCAAAAAAACCACATTGATTTGAAATGTTCACCAAACATTTAAATTAGCGTTTTTTATATATGGTAGAGTTTTCGAAGTATTTTGAAATATTTTGACTTATTTATATACAATTTAAATTTTTGATTTTTCGAAGTTTTTTTTTTTTTTGAAATACCAATAAAAAATATTTGGCTGTCCGAAAAGTCTTGAACATTTAATAACTTTAATACTTTAAGAGAAAATATTTATGACCATTTGAAATTTAAATGTTTACGAAATAAAAATATATCCTTAAACGATTTTGAGTATTTGTTATAACTCAAAAAGTATAAGTCGCAAAAGCTTGAAATTTTTACCAGTTGTTAAGATTAGCATTTTCTTTAAGCCTTATTTTTTTTAAAAATATTATACTTATTTTCAAGCAATTTAGACTTTAGAGGCATTTGAAATATTCGATAATAAAAAAAATTTGGGAGGTACAAAATACTTGAAAATTTAATAGAAGATTCCACAGAAGTGGTTGTTACTGTCATTTCAAAATTATTCAAATCTATACGCACAATTGTTTTTTATAAGCGTTTGAAAAGCAAATATTGACATAATATTTCAATTTAAATTTAACATAATATATTATATAAATATATAATATACCTATATTCTAGACCAACATAATTTATTATCATTTCCGTTCAGAATCGTTATTTGTATACAATGATACCTATCATTGCATTCAAATTTAATAAATCCATTGTAATGACCTATGCTACGATCGAGGTTCACCCCCTACTGCAGAGCGAAGCCCATTTTTTTATTTTGCTAAAAAATATGCTAAACCAAAATATTTTGGTCTTTTTGTGTTTTCTATACTTACATTTCATATGTTTATAGTACCTACACGAATAATCAATGATGGTAATATATTTTCTGCTAACTTATAATATAATATCTTTAATAAATTATAATAATATAATACCTATTTTTATTTTCAATCCTTACCTTTAATATTTTCGAGCCTTTGCCACTTGATCAATATTTGATTAGGCGTCGTCGTATTCACAAAATACAAATGAGAACACCGTACAGAGTAATTTTAAACTATCGTATTGTACATTTGTACTTGTTGTTTCATACAATTTTAATCTCACGTTTATTCCAAGCCGAAAAGTAAATGTTTAAAAATAGATACCTAATTTACGGTGTTCGGCCCCGTATAATATTCGATTTGATAATATTTGTACTTAATGGTCTATACTAATTATTAGTTGTCATTACTGATCATACGTCGTACTCATTGTGACAATGGATAATTAAAACGATCAGAAGATAGGTGTAGATAATATTAATATTATCTAATCAATAGGTACTTTATTGTATTGATACTCTTCACCGTTCTTAATCACTCCATAAGGGATGATCAAATGGGACATGTCTCTGAACATGGCGAATTTGAAAATATTTATCATTCCCGCGGCTTAAACGTAAGTATAAATTTATAAATTAATTGTTTATCGAATAACGTATAGTGATACATACTCGTATTATGGAAGAAATACTGTTTAGCTCCCAAGTGATTTCTGAGAATTTTTTTCTTCAAAATGTGTGTTTTGTATGATGCCTATTGCCTAACTTGATAGCACTTTTAAAAAAAATCGGTCAAATACCTTTGGAAGTTATGATCAAAAAACTTCCAATTACTATGTTGATCTAAAATCGTGTTTCAAGCTTATAATCTCAAAAATAAATATTTCTATAAAATATACTAATTCGGCTCGAGCAATACCACCTCGGGTAGATTACAGAAAATAACAGTAAAATAAGTCTAATACCCGTGTTTTTAAACCTACAGATAACATTTTGACGATTTATGGTAGTAATATGGACATCGCAAAATTGCAGATATTTAGGCCTCCTCGATCAATCGTAACGTGAGCTCACTTTGAAACTTCAATAAAAAAATTTTCTCCTCCAATTCGTTATAAAAAAACTACGTCAGATAGGTAACAGGCCAAAATTGGTTTCGAACAAAAAAGTCTAAACTGTAAACAATTTTCAAAAAATACTGCAAAAAATATACTGCCGTCATAAGTATAAATAACCGCATGAAATAAGTCCAATACGAGTGTTCATAGATTCGCTACGCGAACTCTCTGCGGAACTTAAATCCACCCCCCCTGTTTTGAAAAACCTCGTCGGGTAGATAACAGGGTAAAATAAATACGTTTTGAGTAAAAACTTTCTAAAATAATTAAATAAAAAAATACAAAATTTTTTTTAAGAACCTGGGTTAGACAATCCTAGAACGTACTATATAGATAAAAGTAAAATATGCATTTAACACTTGGCTACTAAACTATAGTTAATGATTTGGTATGAAATGAACTGTATGAAGGTAATATAAATATATTTGGAAATGCGTATAACTCAAAAACTATTGTTTTCTGCAAATTTATTTTTGCACTATGGATTTTAATACAGTGTAATACATAAGTTGTAAACGAAAAAACTTGAAAAGTCGAGATGTAGCTAAACTGCTGGTACATCAACGGTTTACCACTTATACCCATATTATTACGTCATTTAGATATAGGTAGTATATTACAGTTCACCATCAGCTGTGGCGTATTCAGGGGTGGGGACAGGGACCATTTTTTTAACGCACACTAAAATATGCCTAAGTTAACTCAAGCTAACTCAATGACTGACCAAAATATGAATAAATTATTTGCATTAAAAACATTAAATAATTGGTATATTTTTAGTAGTATATTTGGTTAAATGTAGACAGTGCAGTGTACCCCTATCCTCTAAAAAAAATTCTATAATATACACCACCAGCCATCGATATTAGTATATTATTATTATAATATTACTCTTCCATTAATCCATTGTAGTAATTTCCATAACGATTGAATTATTCATACGAAATACAGAAAAATCGTGATCGACCGTTGCGGTTCTACAACTATCGATATTATAATACGCGCATATTAATAATGCGTTTTTTCAATCGCGTAAACAAATACGCGACACCTAATCATTAGGTTTCACCTAACGTTATCATGTACATAGTATTAGCGGGCACCTGTCGAGACTCCTGTGGCGTTAAAACGTCAACCTAGATATTATATTATTATTATTATTATGTTTACCGTCCACTGTGACAGAATTCAAATATTATGTGCGTACACCGACGAATTGAATCGATATTCAGCCCTCCGCAGCGAGGAAATGAAAACGTCTACTATTTTAATATTGTTGCATAATAAAGTGCTTATATAAATATTAAATATAATATATATAAAGTGCCTATAAGTTTATATTATTGCACTACTACTGTAGGTACAACTACTGTTGCTGTTCTCGTTCGGTGCACGCAGTGATATTGTTAAAGTTAAAAATTTGCGATATTGTATACATGTAATATCGGTACCTATAGAGCTAAACTACAATAAGCCCTAAGCGCACGGTTTGTTTTCGTCATATAATGTTTTCCTCGAGGAAGACTTGTGGATACAGCACTCTAGGTCCGTTCTACGCGACGACACAACTGTTTGGACTGTTGTTGGTCAGAGAAGTCGGTAATAAAGTGTTCTGTTTGAAAAAAGGTGAGTTTTATTCTTATTTGTCATACGTTTCGTAATAATTAATTATTTGAAATCTTCGGACATGTTATCAAATGTGTGAGTACTATTGTATAGGTATGTATATACCTAATGTACATATTAGTCGTTTGATACATGTATAAGGAAAGAGGAGATCCCTATCGGCTACAATTTCATATTAAATTCTTCACGATAATTATATATTTTTTCATAATTTCCAATCGTTTTTGTAATAAACAAAAATAAATGGTGAATTTATACACAACTGACGGTTATCTATTATGTTAATTTATATTAAAGTATTGAAGTATATAGTATAAAAATACTACATCATATAGAATTTAAAAATGTTGACCTTAAAAATAATTATAAAAAATAGTTGACAGTCCCGTGTACTTATATATAAGTATATATATAGTATAGTAAGATTGTCATGAGTCGAAATTAATCTATATAAGTAACTATAGTACAATTGAATTGACATGAAACTAATGATTATTTTTTTTATCGAGTTTGAAATGATATACGCAATTATTTTCGCAGACATATAGGATTAGAGATAATACACATTTAATAAACTTCCATCTCAACTTGTATTTTTCAGAGGTTGTTGGTAATAATATTAAGAATACTTTTACGGAATATTAATAATCGACAAGTGGGAGTACTTTACCTAGATATTTTCAGAACTACATGTATGTATTTATTTATTGTGTACTGCTAGTATGAGACGGAAAGACTATAAGTCAGCGAAAGCTGTACAACATGCCACCAAACATTCATCGTATAACTAAGACACATATTATAATTATACGAGTTGTATAGTAGGCATGGTTAGCTATTGTGAAATACCTATATTTGCTTATAATATAATTTTTTATATTATAAAATCAATGGTTTTATGAAATACAGATAGACAACGTACGTTACCCACAATACATATTCCACGACAATTGGTTATTTATTATTAGTGATTGAAAATATATCGAATGGTTGTGACTATAATAAATTTAATATACGAGTATATTTTTATATATATGTATTATTGTTTTGTATTTTTAATTCTCTAACTCTGAATCAGTTATATAGAAATCAATTTTTAAGTTTAAAAATTATCAATTATTTATTTTCAAATTAGAAGATATTATAAATTAAGTTGAATTTCTCAATTTTATGTAAAAAGTATCTTTTATTTGTACTTTTTCGTTGATAAAAAATATGTTTATAAGAATTGTTGGTGTACATATTTATTGAATGTCCAACAGTGTATCCACGTCTGTCGTGCTGATTGGTAATATCAACCTTAAACAGTACTTACTTGAAATAGATCTTTGAAACTGCAGTGATTTTGATTTTCCATACAAGAGTGATCCAACCTTTTGTAGTTGGCGGGTAAATTTACATTTTCATTAAAAAAAACACCGGGGGCTGCCAATAGAAAAAAAAAAAATTACATTATTATTTGTATATAAAAAACTATATTGACACATGAGTACCTACAGACTCGACTAGTTAATGAATACTGCCTAGAGGTTAGACCTTGGAGAAATAGAGAATACTCGAAAACCCGCTGTCATTATTATTAGGCGGCGATCTTATCGCCAAATTATACGTCATATTACGATTTTGTTATTCATTTATTGTAATATTTTTATTAGTGTCTTCTGGAGGGTAGGGCAATAAAAAACTTTCGAGTGTCACCATGTTCTATACCTACTATTATGTGTCTTAGTTGCGTACGCAGGGGAGGGGGTGTTGGGGATATATGATACCTCCCATAAATAGTTTAAAGTATTATTCAAATTATGACACGATGACTTAGTGAATTTTATACTAATGACATTGATCAAGAAGTTTTTGAAGTAGAACTAGTAGAAGTAAAGATTTAGTGTACACATTTTTAAAAATTTAACATTCTAGATGCAATAAAGTTTTATTTCTAAATGTATTCATACAGTACTTCAAACATTTGTAACACTACCTGTTGCATCGTGTGAATCAGAAAGAAGCTTTTCCACATCAAAAAGAATCAAGACATATCTTCGAAAATCTGTTGGCCAGTTGAGGCTATGGTTTAGCAGCTCTAAATATTTTCATTGTCAAGTTAATTTTGAAGTTAAGAAAGTAATCAAAGTATTGGCAAAACAAAATCGTCGTATTGACTTTGGGGTTTATAACTATGTACATGTGTCATATATAGGTACTATATATATTTTTTTTTCGTATCATACAATCACAATTAGATGATAAACAAAAAAATGGTAATAAATCATAATTAGATAAATAAAAAGAAAAAAATATATATATACAACTCCGAGTCTATATGGATATAAATATAAATATAAATAATAAAATATAAAAATGCATTAATTGGTTAACAAGTATAATTAGAGATATGAATAGAATTTGTTGTAGTTTATGGTAACATAGTTGTCAGATTTCGATGTTTGTTTTAGTTTTAGGTTTAGATTATCCTTGACCAAAATCTAGCTACTTCGATAGCATTTGAATTTGCATGCAGGAAATCTTCTTTCGTACATGAATATGGGCAGCTTTGGTAATTCAATAGGTGTTCCATGTTTTGTTCCATACCATACTCGCATTTTGTTGAGATGTCTTGTAGGATGCCCCATTTCTTTAGGTTGTTTTTAGATCTGCTTACACTTACTCTGAGTCTATTAAGGGATCTCCAGGTTGGCCAGTCTAATTCGTATCTTGCTGGCAGAAGATCCATTGGTTCGGACTCCAGTTTATTATTTTCCTTGGAGAGAGAGTTTCCACCTTTCTCTACGCACTTCTTCGGGGTGTTTATTTAGAAGTTTTGTCGTTTTTAGAAAACTCTTTCTGGATTTAAGTCTGAAATTAGGTGTAGTTTGGCTATGTAGTGGGTGACGTATGTCAGTTTCTGCTTTGGTTCTTTCCCAATCTGCTGCGACTTCCCGGCGGATGTTTGGTGGGGCGATACCGCGAGTTGGTAAATTTTAGGAAGTGGAGTACTCTTAAGACAACCTGTTACTAAGCGGCAGGATTCATTCAGAATGGTATCTATATGTTTTGTGTGGACGGACCTACTCCATACGGGACTGGCATATTCCCCAGCAGAGAAACGCAGTGATAGTGCAGATACACGTAATGTATGTGCATTGCCCCCCCCCCCACGTAGAGCCTGTGAGTTTCCGAAGTATGTTATTTCTTGAAGCTGTTTTTAGCTTAGTTTTCTCACAGTGGTGTTTGTACGTAAGGGATCGGTCTAGCATAACGCCTAGGTATGTGGGATGTGCTGAGTTATCTGAGTTATCATTTATTTTATGATTATATAATATATGAATATTTCATTTTATTATATTTATATTGTGCGATTGAGTGGTGAGCAAAAGAAAGTCATCAATATGTATAATATAATACAATTGTAGTGTACACTGAACTGTGTCTGGTTGTCGGTTTTTTTTTCAATATTATATGTTTTGTCCGGGCCCGCACGCAGACGGAAATGACCACAGCACCGGAAGACCGGACGGCGCTACTGGAAGTGATGACGTGACTGGCGGTGGCGGCGGCGGCGTCTTCTCTCCAGACAGGCGGTACTTGGCGTACAACGTGTTGGTGATGGTACTGTTCTACTGGACGGTGCGCAGGTGCGTGTCGCTGGCAGGCACGTGGCCGTGCGGAGACGCCATTTCGTGTTCGTCGGCTATCGAGTGGATCGTGACGGCGGCGGGCGCGATGCAAGCGATGGTGTCCGTCGTGGTGGCCACCGTGCACCGGCGGACGAGCACGGCCGATCTGCTGAACCGCGTGTACGATGTGCTGCGGGCCCGTGAGCCGAAGTTACGTCACGTGAGCGTGGCCGGCGCGTACGCGGCCACGGCGGCCGCGTTTGCGCTGGCCAGATCGGCGGCCGTGGCCGCGGCCCGGCCCGACCGGTTCCCCGTGGCCGACGTGTTGCTGCTGTGGCTGCCGGTGGCCGCGGCGCCGATCGCGATCGAGAGCGCAATCGTGTGCGTGTGCGCGGCCGCGGAGGGCTCGTGTCGCGACGTGGCGGACAGGCTGCGACGGTTGGCCTCGGACGTCCCGTGCTGCCGCACGCTACCGACCCATTGGCGGCTGGAGATGGCGTGGCGCGACCACTGGCGCATGTGCCTGCTGGTCGACCGCCTGTCCCGGTGCTTTGGCGTTGACCTGGCCGTCCATCTGACCGCCAACATGCTGCTGTTCATCGGTTACGCGTACGTGACGCTCGTGTCGGTGCACGGCACGATGTGGTCCGCGGGCCCGCGGGCCGCCGTCTACTGGAACGCGGCGCTAGTCTGTCAGCTGGCCGGCGTGTCGTTCCGCATCGTGTTCGTGTCGTACCGGGCCGAGAAGATCAGACAAGCGGTGAGCGGTCCTCTCGGGCAGCGTCCCTAGACTGATTTTAAGGGGGGCATATTCTAACTTAATGATTATTAATATTGTATTGTGTAATACAATAATAATGATAATACATAGGTACAGTTGATAAAAAAATAAAACCGGGTTTTCATTTTTTTTTTTGCAATTACATTATTTAATACAATTGATCTATAAATATTTATGTGCCACTACATTAATGCCAGTCCTGTTAATCTACTTTGTCTCATTTGATTCCTTGTGACCAAGTGTTTAATCTAAAAAGCATCATGTAATAAAAACTCGCTTTTTTGCTAATCAATCTAAGTTAATCTAATATCCATCATAATCCAAACACAGCAAATACATCTTTAAAAACTTGAATTATTATGCTAGGATGGCAATATTATTATTTATCCGCTTCTTCCTTAAAATATTTGATTTGCACAAGTATTTAATCGTGTAAACACTGTAAACGGATATCTAATATGTAAACGACTGAACGACAATATGATTCGCGCAAACTGTCTGAAAAAAATTGAAATTTACGTTGATAAAACTGAAAATCCAAATTCACCATTACGTGTGTCGTGATCGTTCGTCGAACATTTTTCACACCAGTCGTTGGTGTTGTTTACCAACTATACCTTTACTTATAAATTATAAGTTATAAATTTATAATCAATGAATAATTATTATAATTATTTCACTTTTATTTTTTTCCTGTTATACCAATAAATATAATATGTAACTGAATTTTTTTTTGTTGAGTATCATGCATAAGATGTGTACGTATTATACTTCTGTGTTCACACGAAACGTTATAGGGTATTACACTTTTTAGTAGGGCAGAGGACTTGTAGCTCTAAAAAAGCAAATAATATGCAAGCATTCGTGTATTTAAAAAATATGGACTTGAGTTTTTTTTTTTTTTGTGAATTTATTTAAAAGTATTTATGAAATAAATAGGCTATAAAATATGTCAAAAAAATTACCTAATTAGTAATTGTCCTAATATATCTAATAATAAAATTAATTACGACAATTAATATTATTAATTGACAATATGCCTTATTGACGATCCCCATACGTTTCTAGGAAATACACGTGCCCGCGAACAGTCGAAAACAATATTATACGTTAAGAATAACATGTAAATAAATTTTTATCTAAACACTTTGACTGTATATTGTTTGAAATAAAAACATCGGTGTGTAAGAAAAAATTGAATAAAGTCAAATATGTCCCAAAAAGTATTAAATTTGCCCTGAAAAGTACTCATAATATGCATGTATAAATAAAATATCAAAACTAACTTGGTGGACGCATGAAACGTATTATAATTTTTTTTCGTGCTATGCTATTTTTGTGACTGTGCAAAACAAATATGCAAATGCTACAAGAGTTGTGCCTTACTTATTAGTACGAACAATGAATACGTTTTACTTTCAGTTGCGAAAACAATTTTCTTCCGATCTCCTTATTCTTTATGATATCATCTCTATTTCAATTTTTATACACTATTTATTATTTATCGAAGTATATTGTCAAAAAAAAAAATTCGTGTTCGAATCCATCTTGCACACGCTTATATCTTGATGCTTTTTGTTACTTTAAACGCAATACAGTTTAAGCTTTATTGTATACGTTTTTTTAGTTCCTGGTAGTTGGAAACTATCCGTAGAATCAATATTCAATTTCAAGTACGGCATTTGTAAAAAAAACTAAATTTTCAAATTAATTAAGAAACACTCAATTGATTTCGTTGTTTTAACGCAGGCGACCAATTTGGTTTTAATAGAATTGAGAAATCTACTGAAACAAAACAATTTAGACATTTCAACTGTCATGTTGGTAAGTTGTTTTTTTTTATTGTTTTTATAGATGAATAGACACGTATTGTTAAATAATAACAATCTAAGATCCGCAAAATACGCATTAAGTATAAATTAAGCAATAATCACTAAACATAATATTGTCATCAACACAGTCCGTGCTTATTACTGTCGATATGTTGACAGCATAGCCGTAGAAATGCACATCTTCTAACATATTGTGGATTTTGGATTGTTATCGTTTGATTATAAAATTGGTTTAATTATTATAAGCATGTAGTTGACGCTTGGTTGTATAAATGTCATTATTCCGAGAACACAAAAGTGAAATAAAATCAATCCGTTAATCTATTAGGTTTTCAAAGTTGTCATACGTATAAATGCTTATTTTAAATCATTTATTGTGCATTGAATATTTTTCAGATAAATGCATTTACACACCAAATTACCAACAGAGAAGTTAAAATTTCAGCGTGTGGTTTTTTTCCCGTGAATTTATCATTCTTTCACGCGGTAAGCGTGATACTTTCATATGAAATGAAATTCATCGGTCGTATAATGTTATTTTAAAATTATTTTATTGCAGCTCATTCGTTTAGCCACGACATATTTGATTGTCTTAATCCAGTATAACGCGGATCCGTTGCCGTCGTCGTCTCCTAAAAGCAATTGAAAAATAAAACAATAATATATTATAGTTACTTACATGCTAAACAGAAACACTGCAGAATTATAGTCATTATTTATTTTATTAGTTCATGATTTTTAATGCACGCATATTTTTAAATAGACGCACGTCACTAGACTTACATGTAGAAACAATATAGGTTAAGTGGGGGTAATTGTAAACTAAATTCACAAGTTTTTTACATGACTTTAAACTATGGCTTTTTGGATAATTTTTCTTTTTTTCTTTTAGCATTATCATTGAGTTGCACATCTGAGAACTATAATTTGATTACTATACACAATAATTTTCCATTATTTTATAAATTATAGCATAATATTTACAAATGCCCCACACATTTACATTTACCCCAATATTTTTGGGGCAAATGTAAATGAATACTGAATACTCCAGTTTGTATGCATTGGATATGAATAAACTCTGGGGCTATAGATATTTAGTTGTCATAAGTTTATTATTTTACATTGTCATTTAACTATCATCCTTTTATAAATTTATCCCAATATTAATACCTGGCCTGGGGCAAATGAAAACCATCATCATTTTTACATTTATTATTATATATTAGGAGCCATTGAAAATGAAAAAACAAAATTGATTTTATATATTATTGTGAGAAAAATTAACGATTCTTTATTCTTTAAGAAACATCCTTATATATATATACAACAGTTAATATAAAGTTAAACAATTTATATGATTAAAAATTAAAATTATTATCACCTTTAAAATTACTTTCAGTCAATATGTAAAGTAGGTACTTAAAATTAATTTAACAAGTTCTTATTTCAATAGTTTTAATAATTTATAAATATAAAACTGGACAACATATAAACTTATATTTATTGACTAGTACAGTTTAATTTTTTGGGAACTACTTTTCTTTTACAGTCACAAAGCCTTGAAACACATAACTAATGTCAATCGAGAGTTCTTACAATATTATTAGTTATTACTACTGTATACAATTAAAAATGATCAACGATTTGTGATGTGCATCGAGATTCGAATGTTCACGCACTGCTGTGATTCCGTGTATTTTTTTTCATTAATTTATTTACCATCTTTTTTTTTATTTAACAATAGAAAATATGTTTAACAAAGTTGACGTCTTGGCTATATTATGTTTCGTAAGGGGATAGTAATTTTTTATAAGAATATAAATAAATTTATCTGAATAACAAGATTATTATACATTAATGGGTTTTAAATATTTTAATCGAGTACTTTGTTGGTACAATTTTAATCGAAACTATAAGTAATAGGTACACAACAGTTACGATTATTGTTACCGTATCAAACATTTTCGTCTTAACGTTTGAAAACATTGTAGAAGTATAAACATTTTAATCACAAGTCGTTGTTAAGTGTACATTAATAGTAAATGTTTTTACTGTGTAATGTCACATTAATTAAAATTATTTCAATGCACATTTATGCTATTACCGTCTGCGGATTTATTTAAATATGATGTACCGCAATACTTTTCAAAATCATCCTGACAGTAATTATTTGGCGTCGGTGGACAATTTTATTGGCAAACGACGCGATGAAAAACTACTACCATTTAACGGGTTATTAAATGAAATATCACGGGATTTTATGAACTGGCATGTTTCGATGTATTACAAATAGCCAACGTTTATCCTGATAATGATACTAAAATATAAGATAGTAATAAACACGCGCAGTACAAGTAAAGATGATGAAAATAATATATATATATATATATATATATATATATATATAAAAAAAAATCAGTAATCGTTTTTTTCGATGAGTTGCAAATTACTTTTTTGATGTGAAAAAATTTTCGATGCATTTTTATTTTTTAGATAAACGTGAAAAACCAAAATACTTATTATGTAATGAGTGGGCCATTAATCAAATTTGAAGGATATAATTTTATTATGTAATCATTTTGACGTATTTATAATATTACACGATGCGTAACGTCAACCGCAATAAATACACGCGTACCTAATATAATGTTTTTTTACTTTCATTACGAGAATATCAACAATGCGGCCGTTTTATGTTTTAAACTAGTATAATTCATTTGAAAATTGGCATACTATTATTATTCAGAGTTTTACACGTGCATGTAGTGTAGTAAATTTTCTTGGACGAACGTTATTCGATAAACCAAAAACATTCCAGCTCGGACCTCTATATATATTTATTTATTTCAGCATAATCAAATAACATATATAATCTTATTAAATAAAAATACATTGATAAGCTGATATGTATACCAACTGAGCTGTGCACGTAACTGGTATACGGAGTTCTTATAGTTTTAATCATTTGTTTAACTTAAAAATAATTATACAATTAAAATATAACTTAGTTTATTCGATATAATAAATAGCACTAAATAATGTTATTAACTCAAAGTTACATCAATGTTACATAGAAAATTTATAATTATACATATTGACTTTATGTAATTTTATTAACACACACATTTTCATCAAGCTCACCAATTATTTTGTTAATTGTTTTTTTAATCTGATTTTTAATAATTATATCATTGGTATTATTTGAATGCGTTTTACATAGATTTTTTATTAGAGTCTTTACTTCTATATTTAGATTATTAAATATTGTTTTACTCACGTATTCGGGGGAGTTTCTTGAACTGGTTTATAATGTAAAAGATGGTTTAATGAACTTCCCTGCTCTTGTGTCTATCATTTCTGTAGTGTTAAGTATTTGTAGAATTTGTATGGATTTTATTAGAATTTGTCTTATGTATAGTTTATAAATAGGTAATATATTTGTATGGTTAAATCATTTCTCTGATGGGTAGTTTAATGGTAGGGAGAAAGCTACTTTAATAATCATTTTTTGGGTAGTATGTAATGCATTGATATCTGATATATTTGTGCCTCCTCAACATGTTATGCCATATAATAAAATTGAATTACATAACGCCATGTATATTTGTCTTATAATTTAAGATTTGTTAAGAAATCAAATTTTGTAAAATAATACAGTTAAGGTATATATATATATAAGTTTATAATTGTTATTGCACTCAAATAGATTTACGTTTGGTTTTAAGCTGATGAAATGGAATTGAAATGTTCGTTTATTACAGCCTAAAGGACAACGGGTTAAGTACGAAAACGCTAATCTCAATTATAAAATATAATATTCTAATCGACGAAAGTTATTAATTCATACCTTTAGTTAATCAACAATCCGTCGACGAACGGCACTTGCAGGTTGTGCCGAGAATTAGTAGAGTACAAAATTATCTATAATATATTTTAATTTGAACAGTGTAATAGTGTATGAATGTATAAGCGTCATAGTGATTACAGTATTATAAACTGTTATAGTGACATTGTATTTTCGATAATATTTATATTTGTAAAATCTTATAGTAATTATTTCATTATACTTCTTAATATTATTGATATTTAATAATATGCGTACCTACTTCAACATGAACATATTTCCGTGCCTATAGAATTCTTGATTGAGCTACTCACAAATTTAATTCAATCGAGTCACGACATCATGGACCGTGATCACTGAGGCTAGAGACTTATAGGAGTTTGCATATTTTCAATAATCGTCCAAAACATAGCCAAGTTCTATAGAAATTTGTTTCATAGTAATAGAAGGTTAAGGTTGTAATTTTTATTTTGCGTATTTTGCATATTTAGCTTTTCTTTCCCTATTAGTTCATACTTTATTATATTTGTATTTGAAGTACATATTTCACATATTTTATATACAATATTTATTATGAATTTTCTGAAAAAAAAAATGATTAAACGATAGGTATATACATTATAAAAATTTGAACATTTAGGTATCTATTTATAGTTGAAATTCTTGTTTTATTTTACTTTATTTCCTTTTTTTAAGCCAATATGCTTGATGAAGAAGAAACAAATTTTTTTTGGTTTTTAATGAAAAATAACATATAATAAAGAGCATATTTGACAATTTTTAATGGTAAAAGTGCATGCATATTTTAAGGTTTTTAGGAGCATGAAATTCCTAGCTCTAGACTGATCACTCTAAGACTCTTAAGTAAATTTTAAGTCGAATGTATTCTGTTTTATGTAATATATATCGAATCAACACAAACTATACATATTAGCATTATTTAATGTATTATTATTGCATTTTACTATTATTTTCATTCTTCTATGCATCCATACATAAATATATAATATATTTTCGACTGTATATTACAAGTTACCTATACATCTAGATACACGAAATAAAATGATTAAATAATTGCTCAATGTTCTCTATACATTATTAATATCCGCATCCAAAAATATAATGTTTGTTCACGGGTTTAAAATTCTAAAACGGACGACCTTTAGATAAGTGAACGAATGCACACTTCATAAGATAATGAACTATTATAATCTCGTAAAATAATATATAATATATTATATAATCTTATAAGCATGTATATCTTTGTTGTTAATGTACTCGTACTATACGTTACACTCGTCCGAGTGTAGTGAAAAAATAAAAATTATGATATAATTATAATCTAACCGATTTTGAATACGCGCCAGTGCTATAGTGTTTGTATTGTAACTTGTCATTATATCTATACAAACTGTCACTGAACCGTCGTGCATATGCTGCGCATATTATTATTGTATACGATAATTAATGGACACTTGAATACAGCACTCGAAAAATAGTTTTCGTCTAGTTTCGTCAGAGCCGTGTGAATAGAGATAATATATGAGTATACACATAAGTACAACACTATTGCTGGTCAACTGTTCGCCTATCGTTCGTGAAAAATATATGGCGATTCACGCGCGCCCACGCCGAACTTGAACGACGTGATCGTATTGTATACGGCAAAAACATGGACAAGTGGATCGGAAAAGTCGCTGTGGTCACGGGTGCTTCGTCCGGGATCGGGGCTGAGACGTGTAGACAACTGACCGCCCGAGGGATGACCGTCGTCGGGTTCGCCAGAAGAGAGGACCGACTTGAGGTACATATCTTGTATCAATACATATTAGTATTATATGACGGCTAGAGAACGGATATAGAATACAATAGTTGGGAAGAAAAGTGTAGGTTCCGGTGACGCGTTGTTTAATTCATATTTTTTAAAAGTTTTTTTCTCTGATTAAATTTTGTAATTTGATTTTGAGTTTGTAAATACGCAGATACATTCAAATAAAAATCACTCTGTGTATTATTGTATGATAATAATCAAAACAGCAATTACAGTTATGGTTCAGCCGCCTATTATTAGACTCAATATCGCTCGGAACGGTCCGGAGTATTCATTTGCATTTGAAAAAAAGAACCGGATGGGCCTCGCTCTTCTGTACAGTTGGGGATGGAGTACACCTCCTTTCTAGGATAGGTCATAATTACAATGGATTTGTTAAATTTGAATGCAATGATAGATATAATTGTATACGAATAACGATTCTGAACAGAGTTAATATGTTGGTCTAAAATAGGTATATAATAATAAAGTATTTTATATTTAAATTGAAATATAATGCAATAGTATGCAATTTCAAAAAAATTTAAATTTCAAATAGTCATAAAATTTTTTCCTTTGAGTTCGGTAGAAATATTTTTATATATTTTTGAAGATTAGCTTATGGACAACCTAGTGTTAAATTTTTGAATCCTAAGCATAAACAGAAAAAATTTTATCAATTTTCAACTACAAAATAACTTGCAAATCATCGCGATTTTAACATATTTTATACAAATTTGAAATTAATGGGCTTATAAAAAATATTTGAATAAAACGATTTACAATATTTTCTAGTTACGATAAGTATAACTTATAATAAACATTGTATTATATATTCAGCAGTTTTCGGACAGCCAAAAAAATTTTATAGATACTTCAAAAAAAAAACTTACAAAAATTGAAAATTTTAATTGTCTATAAATAAGTCAAAATATGTCAAAAGACTTTAAAAACTTAACCATCTATAGATAACATCAATATAAACATTTGGTAAAAATTTCAAGTGATTGCCTTATTTGGTTTTTGAGTTAGAACAAATTTCAAAAACCGATATGATTTGTCAGTCTAGAATTTTATATATTATATTATATTTTACGTATAATTTTATATCAATATTCGCTGTTCAAACGCTTATAAAAAAATATTGCGCCTATGAATTTTGATGATTTTTGAATGAAAATAAAAAATACTTGTGTGGAATCTTCTATTAAATTTTCAAGTATTTTGTATTAGTCAATTTTTTTTATCACCGATTGTAAAAGAAAAATGTAAAAAATTCGAATTTTTTAAATGCCTATAAGTGGCTTAAAAATCAATATAATATTTTGAAAAAAAATATGACATAAAGAAAATGCATATCTCAACAACTTGTAAAAATTTCAAGTGTCTGCGACTTATACTTTTTTAATTATAACAAATATTTAAAATTGTTTGACGATAAATCACTATTTTATGCAATTTCGTGAAAATTTAAATTTCAAACGGTCATAAAATTTTTTCCTTTTGGTCCGGTAGAAATTTTTAACGATTTCTGAAGAGTAGCTTATGGATAACCAAGTGTTAAAATTTTGAACCTTAAGTATGAACAGAATAAATTTTATAAATTTTTATCTACAAAATAATTTGTAAATTATCGTGATTTTGACACATTTTATACAAATTTGAGCTTTATGGGCTTATAAAAAAAATTTGAGGGAGACGATCTCCGATATTTTTTAGTTACAATTAATTTAACTTAGTATATATCTTGAGTTAAATTTTCAAGAGTTTTCGGTCAGCCAATTAAATTTTATAGATGTTAAAAAATTTTTTTTACAAAAATCGAAAATTTAAATTGTCTATAAATAAGTCAAAATATGTCAAAATACTTTGAAAACTTAACCATGTATAGAGAACGCCAATTTAAAGATTTGGTGAAAATTTTAAGTTTTTGCGGTTTTTCGTTTTTGAGTTAGAGCATTAAAAAAAAAACGTATTTTGTAAAAACCTGATTTTGCGTGAAATTTCCCGTTTTTTGTAATTTTTTATCGTTTTTTCGACTTTTTTAAAAAGTATTGAAAAAGTTGGATTTTTGACTTGTCCAAGATTACCATTTACATTCACTTTCCTTTCAGAAAAGTTACTGTTTAAGAAAATCGAAGCATTTTTACTGCCCCAAAACGTGATGACAGACACAAAAAAAAAAAATAAATAAATAAAATAAAAAAATAATAAAAAAAAAAAAAAACACATAATTGTAAATTCAATAGATTCCATCACTCCGTTCAGAATCTAAAATTCGGTTTTAACTCACCACTTCGGTTATGACACACGTAAGAAAAATCGTAGAGAATAAAGGTTTGTGTTGAACATTATTTACTGTTGTTTTCTAATCATGCCATCGACTACGAATGTATAACAAATTCTATCACACTTCAAATTTATCGCAAAGATGATACACTAATCGTTGTAGTCGGCACTTGACAGTATCAATGTACAATTTAAATAATAAATTAAAATCACAAGTTTCTATAAAAATATAAATCGTAAAATTAGCAAAATAAATTTAATGTCATGTATGTAATTAATAAAAATTTTGCTTGTTTTTACCCACCTCGCCTATAGGATTTATTCGGCTATAAAACTCACAATGTGCTGGTCCCAATTTGAATCTTATATGTGGTATAAGACTCAAATTGGGACTCAAATGTAGTATACATTTCATTTGATTAAAGTACATTTGAAATCCGATTAGTGAATGATATTTTAAATCGTTCCGTAAGTTAATAAAACGCCAATTTTATTTCATATTATTTAGTCTTAGGTATTTTTAACTTTTTTAAATTTTTTTGTTTTTAAATATTGAATGCATATTTGTAATTATTTTTTGATGCACACATTTTTGTTAATAATACACATTTTTTGTTACGATAGTCCGATCCAATATGGTGAATCGGTAAATATATTTATAGGTATGAGTCCGATGAAGAATAAAATAAATTTTTCACTTTTTTAAATGCGACCGATTTAACACTGGATCAGATTGATAACATTATTGACATGTATTAATAGCTGAAAAAATTAATTTTTTTCAATTACCCACGTTCAATTTAAATGCATTATTGTTTAGCATCCATATAAAGCATTTTTAGAAACTTGTTTTACAGTTTTTTTTTTTTTTATGCACATAAATCCGTTTCCCGACGATATCATTTTGACGAACCGTCTGCGTAAAGTCGCGATTGCCGATAACTAATAATGACTAATAAGACGTCTTAAACGCAATACAATAGCTTATTATTCCTCGTAGGTGCTACGGAACGAGTTGCATGGACTGCCGGGTAATTTTTATTACGTAAAAGTCGACGTGTGTTCGGAAACAAGTATCCTGGAGGGTTTCGCGTGGGTGAAGAGTACACTGAAGTCGGTCGACGTGTTGGTCAATAATGCCGGTGTTTGTACTCCCGGCGAATTATTGGGTAAGTCATATCGGTATATTATTATTATTAAATTTATACACGATATAGTATAGGTACCGTATATGACGATAATGCCGACGTCAAATATTTTGAAATTATACTAGTGGCGGGTTTTCCTTCGTCAGTTCGTCACACACAACTACACAAGTACAATAATCTAATAATAAATCGCCGATATAATTTCACGCATGCAAGTATTGATAATATATTATGGAACATATAGGTAGTATAATAAATTCAGTGGTTGAATTGTGGGGGGGGCGCAGGGGGATGGAGCTACTATTTATTTTTCTCCATATTATTGCGTAGTTTATTTTATTCTCGTCACTCTTAGATTCGTGTGCTTTGAAACGCTATAATTATTCAAATATACTTAGTCTTTACTTCTTTTTCCAATTCAACCACTGATAATAATACACTGTTGTAAGTTGTAAGCAGGTCGTCGATTAAAACGAAAAAAAGTTGTAACTTATAGTTTTTATAATTATTAAATACTTTTCCCAATATTATATTTCATATTTTTTACTAGGTAATCGTATTACATTTTGCAATTCTGCAGTTTTTGTTGTGATTAACTTAAAGTTGTTTAATTGATAAAACTTCTAATTTGAATTTCGATTCACGATAGTCCGAAGCAGTATAATGACTATTATAATATATATTATTATATATTTATATAGAAATTAATTATATTAAATATTAATAAACAATATTACGTATGTGAAACGAAAAATTATCAAATCACTTAATATGTTTTATTTGCCTATTCAATTGGGATTTTTTTTTTCAATTGTATCAGGAAACTCAGATGAGTGGAAAATTATGTTTGACACCAACGTGTTGGGACAGAGTATTTGCAGTAGAGAAGCGGTGAAAATCATGCAGGAATTAAAATCCATTGGCCATATAATAAACATAAATAGGTATTATTTGTAGAAATACCGTATAATTTATCAAATTCTATATCAACTCAATATATACACTTATCTATTATTATTAGTACTTGAGCATGATGTATATCATCAGTGATTATAAAGTATAAATATTAAATTGTATCATTTTTTACCTTGGAATCAAGGGTGGATCTAACATCCATTTACGGGTATAGGACACTTACCACAATAGGTGCAATTAGACTTCTTACTTACCCCCTTCCCCATTCAAGGCACCAACATTTTTGTATTTACTTTATCCCTTTTCAACTTTTGTCTTTGGTTCCATATGGTTATATTACATGAAACCTATATAATACATTTAAAACCATAAGGTACTTTTGTTCGTTCGGGGGTGGCACTTGCTCCAAGTGCCCCCCGGAACCGCCCTTGCTTGGGATTGCAATCATTACTATCATACCTATATCGCTGTAGTTTCGATTCACATGTGAAGTTGATTTTGTCTATTCAAATAACCGACTAATACACTAAACCTGAATAAATTCCTGATTTATTAAATATCGAGTTTTTATACTTCTGCTTTGTAAAATTTGCTCTAAGACATAAAAAATATGTCTAAGCACATTTAAATATAATTAATATAATATAATAATATAGATTTTAAATTGATGAAAAATCGAAAAAACCTTGTGTCCAACTAATTTTTTTTAAAATATAAATATTACGAATACTTAATGTACATTTTTAATTTACTAGATATACCTATGTATATTATTATAAAAATGCATTTACAAACTCGACAATTTTTCACATATTTATTCAGATTTTCCTGCTAGAATCTTGACAGTTAAAAACGATTTTGGAGTTTCAGACTAAAACAAATCTGAAAGGTTATAACCTATTGTATGTGTACATAAATAATATACCTAGGTACTTATGTATGTTAATTAACGATATTTTCGAATAGATTATTCTTTTCCGTATAAAAGCGTTCTTAGAAAATGGAATTGCGTGTGTACAAGTGTGACGTACTCGAGAAATATAATTTTGAATTGATCAGTATTTATTTTACTGTTTTAGTGATTCTGGCCACTATCCACCGACATTATCTCCAAGTTTGTATATGTATGGAGCTACTAAGTTTAGTAGCGTTTCAATTACTGAAAGTCTAAGAGAACTTTTGGCCTTAAAAAAGTTACCTATAAGAGTCACGGTAATTATTAAGCTTATTTTTAAATAATATGTTAATAGTATCAAGTGGAAACAATTTGAAATATTCTTACACTACATTGAACAATATTTGTATCTGTTTATATATATACATACTTGTTTATTGCGTATTTATGTTATATAAACAAAGAGCAAATTCATTTTTAATCATACTGTTCGAATAATGAATATTGTTTCAAGAATATTGTTTATGTAATAACATTTTAGTTTTATGTTTGATTTCCAAGTTCAATAATTCCAAATGTATTTTATAATTTTCCTACAGAGTATCAGTCCAGGGTTAGTAGACACTCCCATGGCTGATGATAAATCCAACGATGTTCCCAAGTTGAAACCTTCAGATGTAGTTGACGCAATTGTGTATGTTTTGGTCGCTCCACAATCTGTGAATGTAAGTCTGCATAAGGTCACAATTACACCAGTTTATTGTTGAAACTGATTAAGAGTAAAAATAAATACAGTGGATTGATGTTCATTATTATACAGGTCGCTGAACTCATAATAAGACCGACAGGCGAAACCAACATACCTTTCATCGAGGATGGTTTAAAGATAAGTTCAATGTAATATTTTATGGTCTTTATTAATATCATTTTAATAATTATATAATAATACAATATTTTACTAGTTATACATGTAATTCATTTTTTTTTTTTTAAACATTCGTTATTATCAATTATAATACTGTGATTATTTTTGTTGTACCTAAAAATCCATATAGGTTCAACCTATACACTATAGGTGGGTAAATATAAATGATTTCAATAGAAAATAATACTTATTTATATATTATTATTAGAATTTAATCGTATTGTATAACTTGTGTACTTAAAGTTTTCGCATAGTTTTCACATCTCACTTAACATCTTATATAATAAAACGTACATATAATTTATTATATTGTATTGAATTATAATTTGGAGATATTTAGCAAAAAGAATAATTGTTTTTTTTTTGAACTCATGAAAACGTATTTATTTTTTAAATTTAAAAAGTACACACATCATAGTAAATACTGAATACTTTCAACTTTGAATTATGGATACAAGTATATAATCATTGTATTTATATGATGTACCGATAGAGTGACGTCATGACGGGCAATGAGCTACGGGCCCGGAGGGAGGAGGGCCCTTCAAGGAATGTGGCGAATCCAAAAAACAAATCACCAATATTGCAAAATTTTAGTTTTTGGAAAAATTATGGTCTAGTGTAATTAAATTACTTTAAAATGAAATGAATTTAATAATAATACAAAAATGACTGATACACGTTTATATAGGTTATAGATTATTTTATGTGCACCGTTTGCTCGTCAATGCGCAGTGACTGTGATATTGGTGTATAGGTATATTAGTTTTGGAACAGAAATAACAACGAAACGCACTCTATATCTAGACCGGTATAAACTTTGTTCTAGTAAACCGTATTGATATAAATTGTGTGTATGCTCTTCATATTCTAAATTTGTAAGACTAATATCCCGCTTGATGATTTGTTCTAGTTACGACACTGTGTATAGGTACATTTCAGTCGTTTGGTATAGTTTTGACAGTATACTATTGGCTATTGCCTGTTAAACTGAAGATAGTATTAATATTTCATTTGATAAATATCTTCATTTTTCAAATAACTCAACGTATAACATTGTATCGATATGATAAAATATAATATATACTAGGTACGTCGACGAAAACGAGCATTGAATCGGTGTAGGTTCTACAAAATAATAATATATACATTAATTAATAGGTTACAACTCATATGACACTCGTATATTCGGCACTTTGGCCTATAAATTGAATTTAAAATGTTTCATTGAGTTTCAGTTTTAAGGTTTTGATGCATGCGCAATGGAATAATACAGTAACGTGTACTTACCTACTAGCATAATTTATTCGATATACCTATATACGTATGTTATACATATGTAATATTTTCCATAAATGCTTATATTTCTGAATGCAACTCTATGCACAAAAACCAATTCTGTTCATTCATATTTTATCTTCGATATGAATCCATTCGAAAATATTTATAATTCTTGCTTGAAATCAACAATAATTCGACTATTATTTTTATAACTTTCATTCGCATAATACATTTGTGTACGTATAGATATTATATAAGACCCCCCAGCAATGAAAGGTTTATTATATCAATGATTATTATTTTCTAGATAAATGTCGTATGTTTCTCTGTCATTTATGTTTCAATAATCCCCGTCCACGTATAATCCTGAATGAGATGTTGTTATTTTTTAAATCGTTTTGTTCTCGTTTTTAATAAGAGTTACAAAACCGCGCACAGTGGATTATAATAAAATTATTTGACGGCTGTCGATGAAATATATAAAATACATACACCGAGATAAAACACTAATTTATTTTTCATTTGGTTCAATTATTTTAATTGTTGTGTGCTTAACGTTTAACAATCAAAAAATACTTAGTACACGAGTATTATAAAGATAGTCAAATAATTTTTTAAATAGTACATTGGATGAAAAGGGCGAAAATTGCTTTCCAGCCCGAACTACACACACTATTTTTTGTCACGCCTTTTTATTAATAGAATAAGGGTAATATTGGTAACCATGGTTTAATTTAAGATTTATACCTTTAATCCAGGGTCGTAGAAATAATTCAAGGGCTCTTGCCACAGTGCCCCGTTATATTAGAGTAGTAGCCAGTTAAATATGATACTTGGTTGCCTTAGTCGGGTCTAGTGGTGGTCAAACGCGGGTGATGATAGATCCCCCCCCATGACCTTTTTTCAATATTTTATTATATAATTTGAATAAATATTTGTCAAAAAAAAAAAAAAAATCATATCATATAACAACAAAATAATATGACCGCTACTGACTTGGCCCCTATTTAAGGACTTGGCCCCTCGGCTATATCCTCAGTTGCCCCTCCCTGTCGTCGAGTCTGCTCTAATCGTGTTAATAAATACAATCGT